>PNEQ01078085.1:0-25003 GCA_003012365.1 Medauroidea extradentata
CAGAGTTTATTAATCTTTATTGCTTATAGTTATGTTTCAGTCAAATGCGTGTTTTATCTACTAGTGATGTGCATTTTCTTTCCACCTCGTAGTCTTGCGTAGCTTAATAATTCAGATATACTTTCATCTCCCATTTTACATTCAACACTTTAGCTACAATCAAGATATAACATAACTATCCACACGACACACCACATATGTTTAACTATTTAACACTACCTATTTTATTCCTTATTTGTTTTACTACGCCCAGCCTTGTGACAATATAATGTAACATTGTCAGTAAAACATTTGTTTAGTTAAAACAAATTCCAGTTGAGAATCAGATAGGCCTACGGTGATTAAATGTCACAAAATGTTGCTGGGCAATGGCCATAATTTTTTTTTAAACAGCTAGGAAAGTGTATACTGTTGCAAAACTTATATTATTGTGGGTTCTTTATATGGTTGCTGTTACAATGTTGTAATTAATAAGTGGGGGGTTTGCTCAGAAGATACCTACACTGTGGGTTTATTTAGATATTACTTAGGGTTAAAAGACTATGACAGTTATGGTTAAACGGGAATTTACTCTACTTTAATGGCAGGTACTCGGAATATAAAGACGGCTACAATGTATTATATTAATTTAGGAGGGGAGCGTTATAATACTGATTATTAAAATATTATGTTAAGTTGGGGGTTGCTGCCACATAATTATATCTGACGACCTTACCGAAAGCTGGATTGATGAGACGGCATCGACGGACGAGCACGCACCCACCGGGACTTGACCCACGAGCCCCGGAGGAGAACTGGACTGCTGTTGATTTGATGAGTGCTGGCGGACCACAGACCCGGTTTACTTGGTAACAGTGCCATATACCGGCATGCTTGTCCTCATTACTGAGCCACTACGAGGGAGGCGAGGTGATATGCTGTCTTCCGTGGTTTCCCAACGCTGGCCTAAATGCATCTCGAACCTCTCGCTGTCCGACTTGCCAGGCAATATCATAAAAATACCCCCAATGTTTCGAAGAAGATCCGTCCCCGGGTCTTGAGGCCGGTCCGAGATTGATATGAAAGTTGGATTCAATGTCATGAAATTTTTGTGGCAGTGGGGATATTGAGACGGTTGTCAAACTCTTAAATATAGGTAGGAACATTACTTTGAGACGGACTAGCTAGAGAAAGACGGATAACTAAAGTGAAGGAACTGCCTACTTGAAGTTGACAGTCTGCGTACAAGCGTCAGCTGTACACTGCTGAACTAAGGTTGGCCGGTGTGTCCTTGAACTTGTGCAAGGCGTGCATAATTCCTCCACACGTCCGCAGCAGACACTACGCGAATCGCGCCAGCTGTACTAAATGTTCTCTGTGGCAACTAAATTCGAAAGCTAATTGTTCATATAAAATAATTGTATATTAGAAAATATAGTCTCATACTACATATAAGATATGAAAAGGCAAATTGTTTAATATTACATACTGTTATATACTTCTAACTGCTACCTAATAACGTTTGGTTTCTTGTGTACAGTTTCAGTCTTATCTGTTTTTTTATAAACTACTAAAATTTGGATGGCCATGGCAAGGGATTAGGATACTGGAATAAGATGGGAAGTTGAAATTTAGAAGTACCTTTGATAGTTATTATATTGTGAAACATATCTGAATTAATAAATAAAATATTTGCAGCTGCACACTAACCCCTAAATTTCAACTCTATTAGAATCGGAATACAGGAATACTTATGCTATTTTAATTCAACTACGTATACCTAAGAACTAATGTTTACAATTTTGTTTTATCTAAAATAGGCATTTTTTAATATTCTGTACATGAATATAGTTTTTTACATTAAATTCAAAATTGACATTTCAGTGACCTTTTTTTTTCAACAATTTTATAATCATGGATAGCTGAATTTTTTTTTTTTTCATTACATAATCAGGATTTTATACTGTGTTAGTCTAGTCACAAAACTCAGTTACTTAGATTTCACTAGGATTTGTATTGAACTGTATAATTTAATAGCTTACAGACAGACTTTTATGAAATTTAACTGGCGTTATGGTCATTCTTAAGTTATTTTCGTACAAACGAACAGTAAAGAGAATATATATTTCTAGTGATAGATATTTATTTTTGTTTGTGGACGACAGCAACATGAATATTATTTTTGTTTGACATACAATTTTTTAATTGAATTTGAATTATTTTTGCAAAATAGCTATAGCTTTACTTTTCACTTTAAGAAACCGATTAAATTTAATATAAAATAAAGTTAGAATATGTGAATGTAGTGCGAGGTGTGAATGTGTGGTGTAAAAATGTGACTGTGTTTGAATCTGTATCTAAACTGCATAAAAATCAAACACTGAAGCTATGTGATTTTATAATCTAAACACAAGCTTAAGCAAATTCCTTGTCTGTGTTTAATATATTTCGACGCTTTCATAAACTAAAATGTTGGCATGTTAGATTAGTAATAGATACCATATGATATTTAACTAGGATGCAGGCACAATACAAAATATGGCAGCAAAACGAGACAACGTACAATGTTTTAAATAAAATTGTGTATATGTGAGCAAAGGAGTTTTCGTTGTGAATAGTTTTACATTGAAACTGTCACATGGTTGCTAGTTTTTCACATAAGTAACATTTTCACAGTCATGCAAATATTTTAACTGTTACCGAATGTCAATGGCATTTTTAGTAAGTTATTGTAAAGTATTAAATAAAAGTTGCTAGAAACGATCACAAATATGAGATTGCATTGTTAAAATTAATTCTCGTTATTTAACGTGAAACTGCTAGCTCCGCTTATGGAAACACGCATATTTACAAGATAGTTTACACACATTTAGACTGAGTGATTCAAAGAATAGGGTGGGAGGGTGGAATTTTAACATACAACAAAAAATAAGTGCTTAGAAATTAGAACAAAAACAATATTGTGTATTTTCGAATTTTAAAAAATGTCTCTCCTTTCTGCGATAAGATTTAATATAAATATTGAAAATAATTAAACCTATTTCTTCTTATAAACTTTCTAATTATGTTCAATCTTTTAAATTTACATTCCCATATTTATATTTTCAATTCTTTCTTTATCTTCTTCTTTGTATAACAAAGTATCTTTATCTTCGAAAACGTCTCATGTTTTTCAAGTATATTAATTTTGGGTAAGAGTTTCCACTAAAAGTAGAAATACCTTTTGTTCTTATTTCCATCAAAGGTTCTTTTTATGGAAAATTAAAAATACTAAATCTAGTCTAAAACTATTATATTATTATATATTATATTTATTGTATTATTATATATAAATTCAATTTTTATTATTTTTATTTTTTTATTTCTATGAATTAATTTTTATTGGGATCTTTAACAATATTAACAGATTTTATTCAATTTTACTCTCCCAAAACTCCAACAAATGTAAATTTACATTTATCATTTACAACAAAAGCATGGATTTTGTAAACTCCATTTGTTAAATAATCTACCCATTTTTTTTAAATAGTTATTTATTTCATCTTTGTTTCTTTTATTTTTTGTTATTTCTCTAAAATATTTCTCTATTCTTGATTTAACGTTGTAGTATTATTTAAATATTCTTGTTTTCTTTGTCCAGTGCTTTGCACCATTTTTAAATATTCTTCTAAAAACCCCTCCCTAGTATTCAGACAATCAACGATTTGGCGTTGTGATTGCTGACATTTAATACTGTATTTAATTAAAAATAAAGCAATTCTATTCCAACTCGTAAAGTAAATTATGACTATTGCCTTTTATGTGCGTATGGTAAATTTATATTAACTATAGTTGTCACATGGTTACATATTTTAAATAAAAATCGGGCAGTTTTAGAAGACAACATAAGTTAATTAGTAAATTTTAAACAAAAAGTACTGACATGAGGTCTGAAAATCTAACATAAGGTAAGTAATTAACGAAGGACAGCAGGATATCCCTTGATAAATATTGCACACAGTATTAATCTTAATACTTTAATCTTTTTTTGTAAGCATACATCTATAGTACTTGTAAGACTGAAGGTAGAAAGCAGGCGTAATTATTCTTACCAGCTGATCAATTTGGGGTCCATGTGAACATTACATGTGGGACATTTTCTTCTATTATAAAATGAGTCCCGAAAGAGTCAATCTGAGGAACACTTAACAGTTTGCTACTGTTGTACTTTCAATATACTCTCTGGTTCTGTTGGCCATCTGCTGAAATATTTATATAGGTACGTCACTTATGGTATAATTTGTATTTAAATAGTAGGGCCTGGATAATAATACGAACATATTTTATTATTACAAAAGTTTCAAGTACCAGAATTGCCCTATTTTAAGTATTAGGTACGTATGACAATTATTAACTCTGGCTGACAAAACAAAAATGTTCACATATGCATCAGAGCCTACTAAGGAATCAAACCAAAACTCAGTACACCACAAAAGTCAATCAGCATCCAACTGACAACAGAAGCCAGCACTTACAAGCAAAATAACAGTATATTTTTGCAAAAGTGCTTGGTAAGACTTTATAATCATTATGGAATGAAATTTATTTCACTACATTATTACAATTATTGTATAGACCGTTCACGATAAAGTGAGTACTATGCATAAAGTTTTCTATCAGCCGTTTCGCAGTAATCTTTACTATTTTTAGTACGAAAACTTTAACGTAGCTAAAAACTAGAGTAAGCGTTTCAACACTCTCGAAAGTTAACACCTACTGGCCCAATAAAACATATTTTTAATTAATTACAAGTTCTGCTGAGTGCTCAGTTTATAGTGAACAGCCTTTTTAAATATACATCATTGCATTACTGAGGAGTCAAAATTGACATCGCTACAAAGATGTGTAGGTGAATTCTACTGGCGAGCCACATGATTAAAACTTTTGTAGTAAATAAAATAAAATTGCCTCAAAAATGGATATGTCTTACATGACTGTTTCAAATTTATTTCAATTTTAAAAAAATGTCTACTATGTGAATTTTTAAGATATGAAGCTCACATTTCATTGGAGCAATTTTTAAAATAAGATACTTGTAAATCAGAGCAACTTACAGCTGTCAAAACTTTGAAAGAACAAAACATATTTTATCTTCCCGCGTGCGAAAGTGCCTAGTAAAAAAAAAACCGAAAATACACGAAGCCGCGTTGTCTGAATCGACTATCTTCGGGCGCGTGAAACCCGAAGATTCACGAAGCCGCGTCGAAGGTTTTGCTCAACGAGCTATATAGTAAACATAGAGGGGCGGAAACAGCAATCTCCAAGGCTCTGAGGTGAAGCCCAATTGAACGTGGTATTTTGACTCTAGATAAAATGGTGGACGCTTATTTCCGGTCGATAGACGAGAGCGATTACGCTAATTTAAACGTTATTACAGTATACTATATTACAATAATTATTGGCATTTTTTCCTGTGTTTAGCGGGAATATAGTGGAGCTATAAAGTAACGGATTTTTAACATAATGTTGGCCACACTGCTGTTCGCCATGTTTTCTGGGATCAAAACAGCTGTTCAATTGGGCTTCACTTTGGAAGCGTTTCCGCCTCTCTATGTTAACTATATAGCTCGTTGGTTTTGCTTCCCGAGACGCTAACCGACAAGGAGTATGTCGCACGAGCTGGTAGTTGGACCAGTCAGTGGTTGTGGAAGCTAAGCTGCAGTCAGCGTGGTTAAAAGAAAGAAGAGTATAGATTTCACAGGCAGGTAAGTGCCTGGGGTTCCTTTCATATTAAGCTGTACCGCGATGATAATATCTACACGCACTGCTACGCCTAAATTATTCTTATTTTCAAACGGCCGAAGTGTAAGCAAGTCGTATGGCAGTATGGCACACACACATGCCAACAACGACGAGCGTTACGGTGGAATGGGGACCGTTGTTTTCACGATGGCGGTCAACTGCGTTAACTTCCCCATAGTATTTCTCACTGTGTAATCAGCTATGATAGTTACTCTCACACTGAGGCGATAACTCTATCCTGCTCAAATGAGGGTACTGCAACAATTGCTAAACTTACGTTGTGTGGAAATTTGTATGTATCAGAATACCGGAATTATATTACTTGTTTTCAAATATAGCTTGCTAATCAGTGTCCAATATAATTTATTTTAGTCACTGCATTTACACTTGGACGGATTGCAAATCTCATATCTGATTATTTACGTTACCAAGGTTCGTTGATACGAACAAGCGCGCATGTTTTGATACGCGTGTAAACTCTATTACGACTGCTACTATCGCACACTGTCGTGATAGTTGCTGTCTTGACGGTTCTATCACTTTAAAACGAACCTTTTGTCTCACTCCCACTGTCACAATAGCTGTGTCGTGTTGTGAGCGAAATGCAACTACCACAGAACTTCTTTGTGCAAATGTGAACTTAATTGGTGCATTGTTGAATTAAACGGAAAGAGTAGTTATTTGCTTTTTAAGAGAGCTATCGCGCATGCTTTGAGACGCACGTGAACACATACTATTGCGACAGTTGTCCTAAACTATCGCTATAGTTACTACCTTGGTGAAAGCGAGGCTTGACACTTAATTATTGCCGACTCGGTTGCCAGCAGTTTTTTTTTTTTTTTAGCTGGTTCCCGCAACTTCGTTTGCGAGGTTTTCAGTTTAATGCGATAGTATTTCTTAAACATTTGTATACATACCTAATTAAAGTAAAGATCACGCCAATAGACCATTGGGTTCGAGCTGTACAGATGCTTAATAAAAAATTTTCCCCCTTTTTACTCTTTGGGAGTAAAATTTCGAAAAATCGGAAAACCACTTTTTGGGTATTCACATCGGCATCAATTTGAAGTAAAAAGCAACTCTATATTCTGAAATGTTAAGATAGATACCGATAATTAATCGAAAACACATTTGATGTATTTTCGCCCCTTAAAGGTTTAATTTAAAAAAAATCTTTAAATTGGCAAATTTGCTTTTTCGTGATTGATCCATTAAAGTAAATGTCAGGGCGTTAGGCAGTCAGGTTCTTGCTATGTAGACGAGTCTTATCAAACACATTTCACCCCATTTTTACCCCCTAGGGGTCGAATTTCGAAAAATCTCTTCTCTCATACGACCTAAAGGAAACAAACACAAAAAATTTCACATTTCTAGGTCCAGCGGTTTGGGCTGCACTTTGATATAGTCGGTCGGTCTTCGCTTTTATACATAAATGGTTGCAGATCGCTCTTATAAACTTGTCGAACATAATCAGAACTTAAAAACGTGAAGTAAATCAATAACGTCGTGCGATATAAATATGCACTTGGTCTATACGTTCCAAAAAAATTTAATAAAATAATTCAATTTTACTCAGTTTTTAATACATACTAACAAGTATAAAATAAGTACTTATAAATTTTAAAACAAAAAACGTGAGGCGCTTAAAATAGATTATTGATGCATTGCATTGTCACTAACAATTTTTTTGCACTTACAATGTATGTATAATGGTGTGGTGTGCGCATATATCACACACGCACATGAGATAACAGTGACGCACATATCAAACTACAGCCTGCAGCCCAAACCTCTGGACCTAGAATCGTGAAATTTGTGGTTTCCCCTCAGGTCGTAGGCGAGCTCTAAGAAGAGATTTTTTTTTTCGAAATGCAACCACTAAATGGGTGAAAAGGGGTGAAATGTATTTATAAAGATACGTTGATAGAGATCGAACCCGACGGCCTATCATCGAGATTTTTACTTTAATGGGAGAGACAAAAATGCATATTAGCCAATTTCAGGATTGTTCGAAATTTAACATTTAAGTGGGTGAAAAGACCTGAAATGTGTTTCCGACTTGCCTATGGATATATATAGGATCCTTGTGATAGTTGGTTTTCACTTCAAAATGTTGCTTTCGTAAATACCTCAAAAGCAGTTTTAGGATTTTTGTTTAAAATCGACCTCCAATCAATCAAAAAAAGGGGGGGAAATTTTATGATTCGTCTATATCTTAACACAATTGGCTATCATCGTGATTTTTACTTCAATTGGTTACGTATATAAATTACTTAAGACATGACTCCAAAACTTTTCGAAATTTGATAACTAAGGGGGTGAAAATCCGTGAAATGTTTTTTCGATTATTCCTCTATATCTATCAAACCAGGGATATCTAAGTGCTCTTTGCTTTAGGTTGATGCTTACGTGAATATCCAAAATACCATTATATATATTTCCTAAGTCTGCCCCAAAGAGGCAAAAAAAAAATTAAATATTTTTTCGATTAGGTTCACAATCAATATATATCAACCACGTTTATATTTTATATAGCGACGTAATTTTTTTTAAAGATTGATGCTTATTCAAATACCTGAAGTGTAATTTCACGAATTTTTGAAATTCCGCACCAAAGGAGGAGAAAAGTGATTAAATGTGATTTCAATTAATCGTCAATATATCTTGAACCCAGCGTGCTATTGTTTGTTTATGTTCTAGAGATACCAGTAAAGTAGTCTAAAATGCGATTCAATTGTCTCTTAGGAGTTGAAAATACATGGAAAATGTTTAGATAAATATTAGATATATATCGAACCCTTGGAGATATTAAATTTTTTTTTTTTTTTTTTTTTTTTTTTTTTTTTTTTTTTTTTTTTTTTTTTTTTTTTTTTTTTTTTTTTTTTTTTTTTTTTTTTTTTTTTTTTTTTTTTTTTTTTTTTTTTTTTTTTTTTTTTTTAAATATCAAGAGTAGCTGCTCATCGTGTAGACTAAACTATTGGTTTTACAGGTAAAGTGTATTAATAGAAAATGTTTCTACAGTGATGAAAATTAGTCGTACGTAAAGAATATTATAGTTTACTTACTTTGAAATTTTCCGTTTTTCGTCCAAATTCTAAGTCCTACTCCTGTCTCTTACGTCTTTTTTCGCCATGATGTGTGTTTGTGGAACTAGCGTGGTAGAAAAACAGTCATGCTTCTAACATGTGTTTTTGCGGCTGTAGCTGTGCGTATTCAGGGAGAATTTGACGGTGTGCAGTACAAATACTTGCTAGTAAAATGTTTCACGGTGTTTTAGTGACATATGTAGTGTGTTTTATAGACTTTTTTTTAATTTGGAACTCTCGTGAATGATAATTATTAGTTGAATTTACGTGTTTTTATCCCACAATTCCCCTGATCTTCATATCCCTCCCCACTATCGTGTCTTTAGACAGCAGACTTTTGCAATAGTCGTGCAAGTTTTTTCTTGTTGTATTTACGTAAAATTAATCGTAATTAGTGTATTTAAGATAATGCCTAAATATAATTCTTTTACGTATTTTACTCCACAATTTCTCTGATCTTCATAGCCCTCCCCACTGTCGAATTGATAGAATGTAGGCATTATTAATCGTGACTACTAATTACTGTTATTATTCAATGTAATTAATCGTAATTACTACCTTTCTACAGTTTTTTTTTTTTTGTTAAATTTCGCATGCGTAGTTACTCTTCATATTTACCCTGGGACCAATGCATCCATTCTTTTTCTTTTTCGGATGCACTTGAGCTTCCAGATAATTAGGTTCCAGCAGTTTGTCCATAACTATAGTGGTTATATTTTATATTTTCGTGGAATAAATTGTAAAATACGTGAAACCTGAAGTTTTATTCCACGAAAACACTGTTACAATAATTCATAGACGAGGGTGTAACGATAAACAGTATTTTACAGTGAGGTAGCATGTATGGAGAATTTACATAATGTTCACAAATTATCATAACTTCAACTGTAAATAAAAAATTAACGAAAGGTGACAAAAGCATGCTGTTTATTGGATGTGAAAGGATACCACAGGATACCTCAAATTTTATACGAAATTTTGTTCCTCAGTGTTAAGTTTTAATTTTGATGTTTTTCTATAATCATACCGTTGGCCCGTTTTTTTATCGACAGAACAATCACAGTGTACCTCGACATGCTCCCCGAATATATGATCCTACAACTGGAAGACATGTAGCCAAATGTCATCTCCCAACAAGATGAGGAACCTCGCCACTGGGGTTTGGCTGGGCGAGACTTCCTGAACCACAGTTTCCTGGACGTTGGATTGGCTGCGACGGCCCCTGCGACGGCCCAATTCTTTAGCTCCCTCATTCACTGTATATCACACCGCTCGACTTCTTATGGAACATGTTAACAACATCGTGTACAAGACCACTGTCGCCAATTTAGCGGAATTAAGTCAGGGTATTACTGCTGCCATTGAAACTGTCGATAAGGGCATACTCGCGCGGACATGGCAGAACTGGAGTATCGTTTCGATGTACTTCGGGAAACAAAGGGTGCACGTGTTTAAGTCTACTAATTTTGTATAAAAACCTTGGGATCTGCTCACCCACGTGCATGCTTCTATCACCTTTAGTTATTATTTTTTACAGTTGAATTTGTAGTGATAATTTGTGGACAACCTGTAAAACCAATAATTATTATACTTGCAATTGGGCAGCAACCCGGTGACAAGCTATAACCTCTCCCTCTCTCACCAAACCCCTCCTAAACTCTCCACCCCCCCTTCCTTTTTTTTTTTTTTACAGTTTCTTACTTCTCAGACAGCATCACTCCCTCACCCCGAGCTCCTAACCATTGACTACCTACCCTGCTCTATTCTGCTCCTCATTACCTGAATCTTCTCAGTATTATTCTATTATCTTCCTTAGTTAACAGGCATCCTAACTTACCCCAGTCTCCTTCTCCATTCATCCTCTTGTACATACTGGCCAACCTTTCCTCTCTGCTCCTTAACTGATCCCATTAACTTACGCTGTAATTGAGTCTGATGTGCGTTATTTAGGATACTTTTTATAGTTGTACTTCTGTTATTAAAACAATGAAGTTATAACACTAATTATCATAACCAGTGAAAGTAGGCAGGTTTTAATAAAGTATTGTTTTTATTTATTATTTTGTAGACAGGTCAACCAGTTTTTACAGTAATCTCATTCTAAGGCTTTTAGCAAACTAAAAAATATTTCATAGTAAAGTTCAGAATACACACCTTGAAATTCTTTCTGTGCATGCAACTAAGATACAACCAATATTACAAACCTAGGCCTACACTAGCATCAAGTGTGTTTGATATAAATTAATGGGAAACATTTTCTGCTTAGATGAAATCTACATGTTTTTGGACATCAGCACAGAAAAATTAAGGCAGGACAAAAATTATGAAATATTTGTTTGCCTATTTTGTGAGTAAATATCTTGTTAGAGCGAAGTGTTTTTGGTGAAAAATGTGTATCATACTTATGCGTCTTATATTTCTGTATCACCGTAGTAAAACATTTGCTCAAGATGTTGACTAACCGTTAGAGTGCACTTTTTTATTTTTTATAGTGACATGCAAAACATGCAATCAAAAAATACTTTGACGGTGTTAATTAGTTCCCAGGGCGTGTTACGTATCATCTTTAATTTTAACAAATTAAGATAACAGTGTAATTAAGAGTTAATGTGGAGAATATAAGCAGCGTGTCATTTAAATTACAGTTTGTTCAAATTACCTCACCGAATTCTTTGAAAGATTACTAACTTACGTTTTACAAACTACCTTCTTCACAGATTTGGTGATTACAAAATTATTAGGCATACACTAGTTCAAATTTATCGGAACATAACGAAACATTTTCTACTCAGCTCCTGGATTTAAAACCTCGCTGACTTTATAAATTGTCCCCAAATCTGGGATTACCGATGAAGAAACATGGGGAGCATCATCAGGGTGGCCACCCACCTGGAAAACCTGGAATTATCAGGGAAATTGTGGTCACCTTGAAATATCAGGGAATGTTTGGTTCATCTGAGACATTTCAGGGAATTTTCTTGCCTCATTCTTATTGAGCTTCCACAAAAACCATAGGAATGAATATAATGGAGTTTTGAGAGCATTATAACATTTGTATTGAAAAAATTACCGTTATGCAGGTGTAATTATACTCCATTGTCAAGTTCGTAGTTATTTCTGCTGAATGTTTTGTCAAGTTCACTGACTGTAGTGTCGGAAAGGACGTAAAATATTTATCTTTATTGGAAAAAGTTTTGAATAAAATGTCGAAATGTTGTTTTCATACTTGCAAAAATCAGGGAAATTTTTGGTTTTCTATCAGGGAAATCAGGAAAAAATCAGGGAATTTTCGTTGTTGCAATGAGTGGCCACCCTGATTCATCGTAGGCTCAAGTTTATAACAGGGAAGTAACATAAACATGGGATGGTTGACATGTCACTAGATATTATTTATGAGTTCAGTGGTTATTTTTACTAAGAAATTAGAACATATGTAATTAGGCAAAGAAACGCCCTTATCTAAAAAATAATATACAAAACTGTTAGAACCTTTCTTATTCTGCATATTGTTGCACAATGACAGCCTTATTTAGGCTTATGTATAAATAGCAAGAACAAATTGCAACATGAGCAACTTTGTTTAACTTGTGCAGATATAGCTAGGTTTAATTATATATGTTTTATTACAGTTGGATAATTTCTTAAAATTGTTATTAATAATGATACCCAGAATATATTTTGAGTAACTGAACACTAGCATTGACTAATTCAATAAATCATTATGTAAAATGTAAATTTATTGTGAATATAATTATAATTAGGGTCTGCATGGAATGAAGTATTTTTGTACGTATAAATAAAATATTATGCTTTAACTACTATTTTGTAAAATGAAACATCAGATAATTAACCTACTGCCAGTGATGTGGGCCTAACATATGTAATTTTAACGTAATAAGTTTATACTAAAACAGTAATCCTAAGTATAGATTACAGATTTTGATTCTGATTATGATGGAAGTCCAAGATGGGAAATGATGAAAGTAGAATCGCCAGCAATGGACTAAGTGGAGTATAGGGTAAGATAAAAACATTTTCATTTAACAATTTGTCTGATAAATATATTAAATTATAAAATTGTACCAAATCAAGTTAGAATAACAAGTAAATAAGCAGTTCATTTTCATTGTGTAATCGATAAAACAGATAGCGTGGCTGATTACTGACGAATACTGTCATAGAAATATTAACGTATTAATATATATTTTTACAAGTAAGTTCAATGTTGCAGCATTGAGTGTACTAGCTTTACAGACGCAATTTCTGACCTAAAATGCAGAGGAGTTAGATTTCTGACAAGGTTACAGTTTTCCGCACATTCACACATAAATGAAAATGGGGAAATATTTTAATTTGACAAAAACAGCAGTCTCGTTGCACACGTCAATAACAGCTGTTCGGCCAACTTTAGAATTACTTAAATACTCTTCATAAATTGTCGAGTGTTGTTTTTGTGAAGGTAATATAATTATTTACTTCGTAGTGCGTTTGGTTATCTATTACGCCAATTGTTTCTATTTCCGAAAAAATTAAGCTCTAGTAGTTGTTCTCCCATTACAAACAATGTAAAAACATCGACTCGCGTTCAGTCTTAAGAGACGTCACTGCGCACGACGCATTTCGATTGCCGATTGGACATGCCACTATAATTCGGCCATTGTTATTTTCAAATGTCAATAAACATTGTGCGCTGAATCGAATGGCGGTTGGGGGCCTATGCTGAAGTTTTCAATCTCGATCGAGTGAGAAGCCGAATGCCCTTTTTCAGGTTGAAAATGAAAAAAAAACGTTCTTCATGTCCTGTAAAACACCATTCGGCTTCTAAATCTCATGCGACTGAAAATTCGAGCATAGGCCCCCAGGACGTATGAAAACAACGTACAAATTTTCAGTCTTGTATACTCAACAATGGCTCTTGAATCTTATCATCCCATCTTCAGGAATAGTGGACATATAATGTAATTAAATCAATGCAACTCCGCTTTAACTTCTGACGGACGCCGGATGAAAGCACAGCCTTCTAACGATGGCGGCTATAGTTCGACGGTTTCATTTTAGTAAGAAAGCTGTGAGCGTTGGTTTTATTTTATGTTTTTCTTGCTTAGTACTGCAAATCCATGACTTTAAATTATGATTGAGATAATTCTGGCATACATTAAAATACTAAGATAAACTACTTTATGACGGATGACGGATTGTTGTAAATCGCTAGCTTTGTATACGGACCACGGTCGTAGAAGTACAGGTCTGGACACTCGCCTATCTACCAATATACTTTGCTTGACCCCCTTGTTGGCTGCATTTCACCAAGTTACAGAGTTTGTTGTACTTTATTGGAGCTTATGTCAGGACGGTCGGACTCAAAACTCCGCCCACTTGTTTACATTGTTTACATTATAAAGTAAATAAAGATTGCTGGAGCCATGTTTTAGGATTGTGAGCAAAGGAAGTATTTCATAAATTGATAAAAAAATATGTTTTGATAAATTGTTTACCTCAGAGGGAGGGAAGTGGGCGGAGTTTGAGGCCGACCTCCCTGATTGCAGCGCCAAAGACGTACAGCATTATCGTGAACTTGGCGAACTGCAGCCAAACAAAAGGGTCAAGTTTCCAGGCGAGTGTCTAGACCTGATTCTTCTATGGCCGTCAGACGGACCCAAAGATGGACTGACCTGAAACCTTATTTGTCTATGGGACGGACCGTCGACGTCCGGACGGGCGGACGACTGACGGAAGCGACGGATTATTGTAACTCCGCCTTATTTGCTAAAATGGCACAAAGCATTTCGTCTACAGGTCTTAAAACGCCATTCTGGGCCATATATTATAGCATTTGGCTATAGAAGAATTTAATATGTTTGTTCTGTAATTTCTTTGATTTTTTTTCTTTTATTTTGATTGTAATTAACTTGTAATTGACATGTTAAATAATTGTATTTGTAGATTATAAATTCGGTTTGGTTAGTTAATTAATGCCCCAGATAGCTTTGTTTCTCTGTGGAGGTTAGTACACATTCAGTAGTATTATTTTTTTTTTGTTTATTTATTTTTGTAGACTCTCGTGATTAATTTTCTTTAGTTTTCATGTTTAGTTTCGAGTTAGTTTAGTTCGTTACCGCGATTTTGGATGATTTGTTTTTATTTGTTTTTACCGTCACCGCGATAATCTCCGACCCAAATAGCTTTTTCGGCTCGCGCGCGATGCTTTGAATGCGGCAATAATCGCGAGTGCGTGGGTGGAGATTAGGGTTTTTATCTATGACTGGGACATCGACACAGAATGGCGATAAAAATTCCTCTCGTCGGCTAATCGGGAGATAGCCGACGCCATCCTAACTATTTTGAATAGTTTTTAAAATGCCCAGCCCAGTAGTAAGTCAGGGAAGCCAGGGTATTGAAGAAGAGACCCTGCGGCTACCATATTTATATTAATTTTGAGTGATAAAGATAGCGTCGGTGCCGCCAAGGGACGCCTTCTGTTAATAAAAGGTCGTGAGTAACAGAAATAATGACTTTAGCAGCAAGTACCTTAATCATCCTGTGTTAGTTAATTCTGCATGAACATAATAAATTTTGATTAAGTTTTGTTGGACACTATAATTTGTAATTTTGCGATGGAATCTGCGATCGTTGCTGACATATATTTTTTCCTTTTGTTTCGGAATCTAATCTCGGAAGTCCTGGGAGAAAGATATTTTTGTGTTCTACCGAATATTACTGAGTTACCTAGCCGGAGCAATGTAAGTAATTTATGTACTAGCCTATCTGTGTAGGATATTGGTGACATCAGATCTAGTTATTTTTAAAAGCATTCCTACTGCACACTTAAACATGTATTGCAAACATTAAATTATATTATTTCTGGGCCAATGAGATTATTTTATGATAATTTGGATGTGCTAATAGCTTCATTTTCTGGTCTCATTATGTCAGCATATTCCACATTTATTCTCTTACCAGTCTTCCTAAATAAAATAATTAGTAAATCCAGTCATCATTCAATGTCTAGTAGGCTTATACAGAACTGTACTAGTAATATATATTTATATTCTACACACTAACCCATAGTACATAGGGTGGTTGTATAATATGGCAATAGAATGCATTGAAAAAATTTCAGTAAATTAGGATTGCATGTAGGTATTGTTCGATGTTATTGATTTTAGGAAACTTAAGTAGTTGATTACAATTTGTGCAATGGTTCGGCCACTTGCGTCCGACAATTTAAATCTGGATACGAAACTGCCAGGTCGTTGACCCGAATTTTCGAATGTTCTAATCATACCGGGTGCTGTCGTTGGGTTTTCTCGGGAACTCCTGCTTTGCCCCTTCCCTTCATTCATGTGCTGTTCCATACTCACTTCGTATCACAGACATGGGCGTCGCAACCGAGAGAACACTCCCCCAATTATTCGTCTCGTCTTTACATTTTGTCTCCAATATATGCAGGTTGTTTCTTAACTTATATTACAAACCTTGGGACGTGATTCTTTACCACAAATGAGTTACAGTTTCACAATGAAAATTTTGTCTAATGCAATTCGTAAGACAGAAATTCACACTTGGAAATGTAATTTTAAAAAGGTGTTTTGGCAAAATATTGGAAACGACTAGGAGTAAAATTTAAATTCTGTGTACATTAAGTATTATTGAGATCAACCCATCAAGAAGCTGCTCTTTAAAACTCTCCCCTTCATGAAAATAATACCTTCTCATTGAGAAGAACTTCTGTGGCGTTGCGTTTTGCAAACATTTAATGTTAATTTTCTGAACAGTACATACCATAAAACATTTAAGATCCTCTGATTGAAAATCGCTAGAATTCACAATTTACAAGCAATAAATCCTAAAAAAAAAAAATCAGATTATGCTGTAGCATCGTTAGCACATGAATTTCTGTTGCTTTTTAAAGAAGTTCACACATGAAACATGCCAGTGTATGGAGTGCTTGAATATAAATTTGTTGAGGTTTACTTGGTTGAAAAACGTGACGTTGTTCTAAAGAACTGCAGCACAGGATGCGTTTTTCAAAGTCCAAAATACATTCACAAGTATGCTGTGTGCGATTACATTGCGGGTGTAGCAGTTTTTGCCTATATGCCAGTTATTGTATTTTTGGCACAGACACACTAGAATGAATTTTATTGTAAATGTTTATTCTGTTGACTTGTACAAATCAGACCTTTTATGATTCTTAGGATGTAGGTACTGCTCATAAAAGCAACATGAAATGTTCACAAAATCCAACGCCACGACTGTTATTTTTATGGAGATTGTTTTAAAGAGCACGTAGTGTACTTACGTAGGATACCTGTGTTATTCCAACTCCCACCGTCAAGTATTTATGAATAAAGGGCTCAGACTAGCTGGACGGTGTAAGGAGTAGTATCTGCACCAGAATTAAATAGAAATATAATACTAGTGTTGTAGTATAAGTTGGCGAATCGTATTATTACTACACAACGCTATCGAAGTCATACAGCGTAACTTACGGTTCAAACTACTTTGAAAAAGCATGTAAAAGCAGAACGTAGTGTTTTAATATTTCCAGGGACATATAATTAAACTTGGTGAGAGACTCTAAAATAATTTGAAATCGAAAACTGTAACTAGGTTAAGAACTATACCACAAACATCGGTAAGTCGCCAGTCCAAATACCATTGGTCTATGAACTAATTTAATCACAACAGTTCTCCATTCTACCATCAATCTTGACTGACATTTTTTTTTGTGTCCAAGTTGCTACAGTGAAGTTTCAGTAAAGTTGATTAGATTGCAGCTACGGCTAAAATATAAGAGTATACCAGATATATTGGCCTCTTCTCCATAATAGTACACGCTCAGATGTGAAGTTGGTTCCTGACGTCTTCTTCCAGGTATGCATAACCATACATGCACAATAATTCCGTCTCCTTCCTCGAACAGGCGTGAATTTCTTGCCACTTCCTTTTTACCGCTGCTGACATATATTACAACACTCCATTATCTTTACTCAAAGTAAAACAACACAAACAATACACTACTAGTGAAAAATAACATTAACATTCTCTCTGGAACTGTTCACACCATAATACCAATACTACACAGACAATATCTTTACACGCACATTGAATCTACGTACAGCTAATTTACTTATTCAGTTCGTCAGTTACTTACGTTAGTTTATACTAAAATTATTTTCTGTAGGTTCACTAACGTCCAAACGTTATCCAAGCAGTTTCTGGATTTGGTCGAAGATCTCTAAAAACACTTATCACTGTGCACAGAAATAAAAGTTAACACCACGTTGTTTACAAAAATTTGTTAACATAAAATTTCAAAGTTCATTCTTAAAGGGTGAATGTCTCCCTTACAAATTGCGCTATAGGCAAAAATGTAATTGTGTAAGTATCTCATTTTTGACATGGATTCATCTCCGAAAGTTTATAACATAGTCCATTCGTGTTAAAATTAGCCCTTTTGAATTAAAACTTTGTAACGTTTCACTTTCACACATGAATATTCGATTATTTGCTTCCAGTGAAGTTAGTGGAGAATTAGGTAAGTAATTTTGTGTTGTAATGACTTAAGTGTACTGTGACGAAATTATAGGTGCCCAAGTGTTCACCACTTTACCGATAATGGACTATAGACGACTTATATGCATGCGAACAGATGGAATAGCATTGAAGTGGCTCAGCTATTTGTTTTAAGAAACGTCTGCTTTGGTAAATGGACAAACATATAAAATATATTACCAACAAAATGAAATTGACACAACAATGACTATAACATACTCTGCTTATTTATGTTTTTTATTTAGTATTTTTAGTTTCCTTTTACAGTCAACTGTACCGCAATGGAGTATGTCCAAGAAACTAAATCCAGAATGTATTAATTGTACCGTACCCAAAACTTAGTCTGAAGTCACTGTAACAAATATTTTTGAACTATTTAATACGAGACAAGTCTTAAAAAAAGTACTAAATTTACCGTGAACCACGTATAGGTAGGCTAGTGTTCAGACTTGTATTTCTAAGACCGTGCATGTTCTCCACAGGTATGAGTGGCCACGAGAGTAGCAACCACCTTCGACGCGTCACAAGCAGTGTGTTGGAGGGCTTAGCTGCCGTCAGCCGCGTGCCAGGGGGTCAGTACGTCCTACTGTCAGCCAAGGAGCTCAGCAAGTCCACCCAGTTCGGCATAAAGGACTTGGTGACAGGCAGTTGGGTGCTGAGGTTCGATAAGGCGCACAAGGGAGTGAAGCATGCACACATCAACATCAACGCAAAGCTGACAGGAGTCCGTGATCCGCATGCCTGGGTGCCAAACTCATTTGTGTCCGTTCTCGGCGCGAGCGGCAAGGTGAGTTTCGTATGTGTTTGTGAAGGAAAGTCTTGCCGACTAGATTTTGTAAGATCATTTGAGACTATTTCATAAATAAAGGGAACGTACTCAAGGTCTGCAATTTTTGTGAAATATTGATGACCGTTGACAGCTTTGAGTTTTATTTTGTACTTTAAAAAATAAAAACTTTTACTTTTAAGTTTAGTAATTTTTTAAAAAACACATATAATTTTATGCGGTTTTACATAGGTTTTGGCGTAGTCCGTGATACTCACTCAGTGTGAATTATTTCATTATCAGTCGTTGGGTTTCCTTTGTAGCTTAAAACTCTTTTATTGCAAATTTGGACTTTGACATGCCGTTACTATACAAAAACTATCATAGCTAAAAAAATTTCATTATAGTAAAAAATTCACAATGCATGCCTACAAAACAAACCTTATTTCGAACAATTATGAACATTATTAAAACAATTGAAATTTTGGGTGAACTGTCCCCTTAAGAAATTTAAAATGTTACTTGATTTTTCCGGTTATTGAATCCAGTTTCTTCACAACTGGATGATGTCATAATATTAATCTAAAATTTTGTGAATAATTTATTTAGATATTTACCGGAGTGTCTTGTTTCTAGTGAGGCAAATTTGGGCTTGGACATGCAATCATATTAAAACTATGAACTCTAAATAATTTTGATTATAGTAAAAGAAATAGTGACAGTGTAGGTCTATATAGTAAATCATAGCTTGCACAAATATAAAAAATATTTAAAAAATTAAAATTTTCGGTGAACTCCCTCTTTATTAGCCTTTCCTATAGATATTTCTTCGGAAACGAAAAAACCTCATACCTGTCCAATTTTAGTATAGACGGTTCATGATGTGATAAAGTGAGCAATTTTGAAAACAGTCTTGTCTAAAATAATAGTTGGAAAAAATTGTTTGTTGTGACTTTCGACGTTAACTATTTATTGGTTACGGTACAATATATACACTTTTTGATTGTTACGTAGACATTTTTGTTTCTATTAAAAAGTGGCAGAAAAATATAACGTAACTGAAAGGAAAAAAGTAACGAGTGTTTCAAAAGTGCTCATTTTATCCCGAACAACCTATAAAATGTATTTTATAAAGGGAAGTACTCAAAACTTTAACGTATGTGGAACTGAATAGTAACGTGATGTTTCTGTGTGCTAATTTGAAAGGATATGTTATACATCATATGCACAGATTAGAGACAGTACAAATGGAGCATAACACACGTCTTAGGACGAGGGGCATGAGGCCTTGAGACGAAAGGGGGAGGAGCCCATCCAACATATTGGTACCTGAAATATGTTGTTTATTATAGCAACGTGTATAATGCGAGTGTGGTTTGGCCAACCATAGCCTCATTTCTCAATACACATACGGGAAAAGCCGATTTCACTCCGCAATATTGCTACTTAATAACCAGTGGGCTTGGCCCCAGTCACTGCCATAGAACAGCTCTGGACACTCGCCTGGAAACTTGACCCCCTTGTTGTTTGGCTGCAGTTCACCAAATTACCGATAATGCTATACGTTTTTGGCGCTGTAATCTGGGCGGTCGGATCCAAACTCCGCCCACTTCCCTCACACTAAGATAAACAATTTATAAAAACGTATTTTTTTATCAATTTATGAAATACTTTCATCGCTCACAATTTTAAATCATGGCTCCAACAATCTTTATTTATTTTATAATGTTAACAATGGAAAAAAAGTGGGCTGAGTTTTGAGTCCGACCGCCTGGATTACAGCGCCAAAAAGTACAACATTCTCTGTAACTTGACGAACTACAGCCAAACAAAGGGGTCAAGCAAAATACATTGGTAGATAGGCGAGTGTCCAGACCTGTTCTTCTACGACAGTGGCCTCAGTATAGGTTGCTAATGCTCCATCTGTGCTATTCTCTCGTCTCTGGTCACAAGTAAACGATGCAGGGTTGAACCAGCAACAGGACTGTTGATAGTGTCGTCTACAGTAGGGACTGTGTGTTGTGACGACAGATCCTCCACGTGGTCGGCAAGACGGCTACAATGGCGGCAGTTGCTGTGGACGCATACCGCCTAGGCGCCGACGTCACAGAGGACATATGCAAGGATGGTCGGCTGGGCATGCGGACTGGCAAGACTGCCGCTTCTATTGGTGGAGGTTGGACTGGAGGTTTCGGTGGTGCAATGGCTGGGAACGCTACAGGCGCCTGGATCGGAGGCGCTGTGGGATCTGTGTTCTGGGGTGTCGGCGCCGTGCCAGGGGCCGCCATAGGCTCTCTCCTGGGAGCCGCTGCGGGCGGCGTGGCGGGCGGCATCGGCGGCAGCATGGCTGCAGAGGCCGCTGTCAGCGAACTGGTGTACGTCACTCCGGCTGTGATGACGAGTCTGACTATGTTGATGAGCTTGATGAGAATGAGAACGCCGCCCCCAAGCCACTTATAAGCAGCTGAAAACTCGCTGATTGACTTCTCTGGATTGATTTTTCTTAGCAAGATGATTGTGGTTTAGTTATGAATAACTATTTTAGCACATCATTCATATATTGCATCGTCAATTTTATTTGATCACTTTGCTTGGTGAAGGGTTATTTTTATTGATTGAGAAACTTACAGCAAGGGCTATGTTTGAGGCTTCTGTTTTGTGGTGATATTGCCTCAAACTTAAATATTACTGTATTTTTTTAGTTAGCTCTTAATTTATTAATAACCATTTTAACCGTGAATATAAAATTCAAAATATTGACCTTTTGTTGCATAATGGTTATACGTTACTGCATAGTATAATGATGTATTTCAAAGTTTTGATAAGAATTTTTATATCATATGTATTTTATAACTAGTAATTTAGAGCATGTGAATGAATGTTTTAACAATGTAGGCATTTTAAAGGATAAATGTTGTTGGTAGTAAAATAAGTGTAAAAGTTAATTGTACTCACTGCTACCTTTCACATTCTTTTAGCTCTAAAAAATAATATGTGAGCATGAACATGGTAACAGTACTGAAAGAGGTCAATGAGAACAACTACATGGCAACAGAAACGAATGATAATAGTAATAATAATAATAATTCACTTGCAATTAGACAACCTCCCAGTGCAAGCAATAATCTCTTCCTCCATCACCTACCTACACATACAATACTAAGAATATTGCATAGACGGTTGTTGTCGAAGAAAGCAATATATTTGTTCTGCTAGTAACACTATTTTAATTTATTCACATATCCAAATTTAAGTTTTCCTCAACAGTTAAAGGTTTCAGCTACTTATGAAACTAATTTAGGTCCTCTCTGTTGTATCATAAATATTTTTGCAAAGTGTTACTGGTTTATTAATTACCTATTACGTGCTACATTGAAGATGTTCGAACTAACACATAAATTGTTAAACATTCATGTGTATCTAATTCAATATGTTGTATGTTAATGAACAGCGCAGAGTAAGCTAAACTTGGCGAAGTTAATTATACACACATGCACTTTGTTACGCGGTTTTAAGCAAATTTCTACATTTTAAGACGCTGTATTATAGATTATCCACATGGTATGGCTACGTCACGAGAGTTTCTAAAAGATTATTTTACCGCCAATAGTTAATTCAGTATTGCCCTAGGTTGCGAGTATATTCTGCTACAGACGCGAACTAGCATTATAAAACCTTTAATCGTTGACATAATGCTTTTCGTAATAATTACTGTATAGGAAAATATTTATTTTTACTTATTTTATTTTTACAAATATTGTGGAACCAGGGTTTCAAGAAAGAGCAGTTCGACGTCAACAAGAAGAAGCGACTGTGGCGGTGTGAAAGCAATACCGTGATTAGAGTAGAACTGCGAGCGAGGAAAGACGGATAATTTTAATGTGATTATTTGGATGGGTCTGTCAGTGCTGGATAAATATTTTACATTAAAACTATACTGTTGTTTTAATTTATATTTTCTGTGGTGCTCACAGTCAGGAAATGTTTCAGTATCAGGGTAGCAGCTAGGATTTTTTGTTCCACTTTCGTACAAAGAAGATAAAGCAATTACTTTCACTGTAAAAATTGCAATTATTTATTGTCTGCCACTTCATTTGTGGATAAGAACACAAAAAATAAATTGTCTCTTCTTTACTTCACAAGACAAATTAACGTAGGCCTACTTGAACCATTATATGGTTTTAAAAATTTCTTTCTAATAGGCTCTGGGGGAAGGGGTTTTACACACAAGCCCCCCCCCCCCCCCTAAAACAATGGGACACAATGAGTTTGAGGTCTCTAAGTAAATTAATGATTCGTAAAATTCTAAACAACATAATGGGTATTAATATAGTGAATTCATTAAAAAAAAAAAAGGAACTGATTAATCGCATCCTTGACCGAAACGTTGACGTAGCAAAAGAAATCTTTAGCTATTTTATAGATCTCCCGCTATTTGCCACTAACATATTTAATGCGCTTAATATGTTGGCTAATGTTTCAATACAACAAACGTAATAACCAAATGCCTACATGTTTAGGTAGGATTATAAATGTGTACAGTGCAGAGATTATTTATAAAACAATACAAATGTCCACGAACAGCACGATGCTGTGCGTAAAATAAACCTAAGAATAACTTTGTCATTTAGCATGACTATAAGCATTTGATACATGGATAGAAAGTATTGAATATCAATCTGCAAGTTAATTATGCAGTGACTGGATAGTGATCAAAAAAATGTAATATATTTCCAAGTTTCAATACAACAAGTAATTTGACTCAAATTACTTAATTATGAGCGATAGCATCGCCGAACTCGTACTTAATTTGTGGGATCTGTTAAGCCTGCCAAGAGGATAATCATGAGATTGACAGCTTCTCACAGTGAAATTGTTTATTTATTAACTGTACAGAACTCTGAGAACAAAATTCAAATACAACCTATTTACTATGCACAACCAAATATTATTCAGTTTTCGTAAGAAAACTAAAATATTTTGCAAAAAAAAAAAAAATACTAGTTTTTCTAAATTGAGGTTTCAAGTGCCGTCGAACTAGTGACCTTAGATGCGGAACATAAGGAAACGGAAGGAGAGGAATTTGGAAGGACTGGGCCAGGGTCTTTATCAAGTAACAATCCCAGCTATCAGTAACCAACCGAGGCCCGTTTTTGGCAAAGTAGCTAGAGCACTCTCGTCCACTGATGTGATCCGGGTTCGATTCCCGACGGGGTGGGTCTCCAGGTTCTCGTATGTGGGAATCGCGCCGACGATTCCCAAGGTCGGTGGGTTTTCTCGGAGATCTCCCGCTTCATCCCGCCCTCACCATTCCGGCGCCTCTCAATTTAGGGTCTTACACCTACTTCATGTCATCCTTCGAGGCAAGCAGGTGCCTATGTGCGCCCATCCCATACATCTGGGATGCAACTACCTGGCTCTTGGATATCCTCAGCATACAATATTTATTTTATTTAGTAACCATCCCATCCAAATAATCTATCATGGAATGCACTGCACACTTTTTATTAATGTCTAAAACTGCTTGGTAGAAAGCAATGTGTCTTCCTTTCTATTTTGAACATAAAAAATCATTGCACAGTTTTGTTAAAAATTGTTTTACTATGTAGTCTATTTTTCTAGATACAAAATTATATATATATATATGTATATACAGGGTGTATATTAATTCATGATACAACGCTTGAGGGCAGGTAGTACGAGCCAAAACAAGCACTTTTTAACTATAAACCCGTAGGCGGAAATGTACCGTCTTCGTAGGGGAGCGCAATGAAAACTCAGCGTAGGCAACCCCGCTGTGCATTACACTGATCTGTCGAAGGTATTTGAAGCC
>PNEQ01078086.1:0-25004 GCA_003012365.1 Medauroidea extradentata
GTCGTTTTATGGTTGCGCCACACCGCGCGGTTGAGACCAGTCGTTTTATAGTTGCGCCACACCGCGCGGTTGAGACCAGTCGTTTTATAGTTGCGCCACACCGCGCGGTTGAGACCAGTCGTTTTATAGTTGCGCCACACCGCGCGGTTGAGACCAGTCGTTTTATAGTTGCGCCACACCGCGCGGTTGAGACCAGTCGTTTTGATCTGCTGAGCGATCTTCCGTGTCTTCTGTGTCTTGCCATATACACTTCACATACGACAACTGTGTACTCAGCTCATGAATTATGTGGTATTGTGTCATGCCTGTTCTTGTTTATTCAAAACTGCTAAATATATTCATTTTGTATACGAAAATAAACACACACTTCAAACAGTGCTTTGATAATTTTAAAGTTGTATCACGCTTGTTATAAACATGGTTTTGCGGCCCCTCAAAATGTCTATAATTTTTTTTTTTATTTTGACTACTCTAGCACCAACAAATACCGACCGAATTCGTAAAACACGGAACTAAAAGCATGTTTTGGTATTTTCTACAGCTTATCCACAAATAATGTTGAAAGGTCACGACTTAAGTTCCAAAGAGAAAAAGAAAGATCGCTATGAAAACACTGCTCACCATTTTAGGACGCAGTTCTTGTCGAGCATGGCAGTGTGGCCCCATCACTCTAGTCAAAACTGCATTGACTGACCTTCAGTACACTGGAGATTTCTTATTGCTTTATACATGACAGCATGTGTGAGGCCTTCAACCTGATAGGCTGAGCACTGCCATCTTGTCTTAACAGAATACAGAATAATGCAGAAGGGAAACTAACCATAGTTAACTGGAACTGAGCTATTTACAATAACAATTTATTGGTTTGTGGACATATTTCATTGCTCATGTTTTGTTGACCAAACGTGTGTTAAATTACGAAATATAAACAAAACAAAAAAAAAAACCATCTCAGAGGAATACGACCAGTTTATTATTATTATTATTTATGTATATTTAACATCAAAAATTCTAAAGATAGAAGTCAGTAAAATTTCGACAACACCCAGACACAAAATACGGACATAAAGAAAACCAGGTTCCCAGTATAAAAAAAAAAAGATAGTGGACAACAAACACGTGACTGAAGACAAAACGACACGAGTTCCATTCAACGAAGAAATGCAACGTTTCGGGAATTGCAATCTATTCCCATCTTCAGGCTCTGAGACAGCTGGTCGGAACAAGACACCATTCGCATCTTCGTATTCCGACCAGCTATATCTCGAGCTTGAAGACGGGAATAGATTGCGATTCCCGAAACGTTGAATTCTTTCGTTGAATGGAACTTGTATCGCGTTGTCTTCTGTTATTTGTTGTCCACTGTTTTTTGTCTACTTCCATCTCTTTACATACAGGGAACCTGATTTTCTTTATGTCCACCTTTTGTGTCTGGGTGTTGTGGTAATTTGACTGAAATCTATCTTTATAATTCTTGCTGTTAAATGTACTACTACTATTACTACTACTACTGCTACTGCAGCACTACTAGTAATAATAATACAAATCTGACCGTATTCCTCTGGAATTGCTTTTTTCTGTTCTTTTTCTGTACTTTGTCATTCAACACAAGTTTGGTCAACAAAACATGAGCAATGGTCTACGTCCATAAACCAGTACACTCTTATTGTAAACTTCCATTTCAACAAACATTTAAAAATACCGTGAGATATTCACGATCAGAGTTTTTGCGTGTATATTGATCTTGTAAAACATTCTTTCTGAGCACTTAGTTCCCTTATAAGGGTTGCAGTTGTCACAGTGGCTACAACGCTTGCCTTCCAGCAAGCCTATTCAGGTGTCGGGCACATTTTTTTTTCAAATGTGGTAAGCGTGGAGGATGTTGCTGTTGATTAACGAGTTTTGTCAGAAGGTAATCTGGACTGTGAGTTGAAGAGACGCAATGCAGTCCAGGTTACCTTCCGTCACGTCGCCCACCTGGCTGTGATCCTAGGAAGTAACGTACATTCTAACGAAACATTCCATTGGGTACTTGGAAAAATGTCTATGCGAAATATTTTTTACGATGACATTTAACGAGATGTAAGGAATTGAGTTCTACCATGGTAACTAAGCGTTTCCGAACATATGTCCATATCACGTATTGCCTTTCTTTGTGTGTGTGGAATGTTACCTGAAAGTTTGGCCGTACCTTTTTGTAACAACCTGTATAGTAGGCAAATAATATTGCATATCGTCGGCTTAGTGGGAAAAGATGGTAATTCCATATTTCATAAACTGGACTTGCCACCTTTTTCCACTAAGCCGACGATATTTGTTATACTTTTGTATTGAATTTAATTTACTGAATTATGTTTAGGCACATATTTACGAATCTGATGGTCCTGCAGTGATATGATAACCTCGATCTTATTTTCGCACATGCACGTAGTGTCTATAATTTACTACGTTCGCTTTGTTGTTATTTTATAAATTTATTATTTTTAACTGTTTCTGCGGATGTTTGGTCGTCTATTGTTGCTGTGTGCAAGTTCTGGATACTACGATACTAGATAATGAAAAAGTTTGCAAGTCTTTTTGTCCGGGTAGCACGTCGTCGCTGTCCTCTCGGGGCGGACCGATACTGATGTCGATTTGTCGGCATGGCTCTTAAGCAATACAGTCGCGCGCACGGAGACCCCGACAACTAAATAGAATATTTAAATGCCTCGCAATCACTGTCTCTCTCCAATTACTAACCAGAGTTGTCTTGGCCCGACGTACTTTGTGACTCGGTGAAATCTTAATGGCGTCCCGACGCCCAAAACAACGACGATGATGGCGCCTCGGCCCCTCAATACTCCGCGTCTCGACGCCTAGCTTCGACGCCTGACGGTGGCACTCTGCCCTACCGTCGCCGCGACTCGTCGACGACCTCCTCGCTTGACAACGTCCGTCCCGGACCGACGCCGGCTCGCTTCTCCCCTGATTTGCGCCAAAACCCCCCATCACTTGGCCAGCAAGCTCCGGTTCGTTTTGGGTCAATCAGGAGTCAGCTTACACCCGATGGCCCCGCCTCTCGAGGACAACAATTCCGGCCAGAACCGTATTTATTAAATCACTGCTTAATTTCTCGTCGCTATTTACATTCATTTACATAAAATGGTTCATTTACTTGTTCACATTTATGATTTCTTAATTACTACATATCTATAACACAGTAACAACTAGCAAAGCCATTGGCTGGACCCCACCCCTCGTGTCCAGCTATGGTGGTGGTTCAAGCTTTGATCTGCTGAGCGGAGGTGGAGTGAGGCCCCAAGACACACTCTGCACCTGCTTCTCGCCCTCATCTTCGTAAAGACAAAATATATACAATTCCTTATTTTTAACTTACGACTTGGTGCAGTAATGGTATTTTAATGAGAACTATTGTAGTGTGATCCTGATACAATGACGAAGAGAATGAATGGTCGCAAGGCATAGTTATTATTGCACACTAATTTATGATGGGCGGGTTGGCTCGTACATTGGCGCTGCTGGCATCATCCTATGTCCTACCATCTTCTCTATATCTCCATCTATCTTGGGCCACCGCATGTATCTGCATGCTACTGCTTTAGATTTGGCCACATCATCATGAGCTGCATGTAGTACCGATAACAAGCCCTTCTTTATTGCTGAAGGGATGACCACTCTGCTTCCCCACAGGATGCAATCCTCTACAAACCGGATAATGTGAACTGGGAATAAGAAACCCAACTCTAGACCAGAATCCACAAAGATTTTTTGGCCTATTCCAAGGCAAGGTTTTTCTATTTGCTGTGGACACCCACTCCAAGTTGCCAGATGTGAGAATGGTGGGGTTAATGTCTTCAACAACTGTTGTGCGAGAACTGAGGGACATATTCAGCATTCACTGCATACCTGAATGTTTGATATCAGACAATGGTTCTGCGTTCGCATCTCGAGAGATGGAAATCTTCGCAAGGAAGAATGGCATCCGGCTGATACATACAACACCATTCCACCCCTCAAGCAATGGACAAGCGGAGTGCATGGTCCAGACATTCAAGACAAAGTTAAAGAAGGTGTTCGAGGGGGACTGGCAAACCAGCCTGGCAACAAGAGTATTGTTTGCACTGCGCACCACACCAGTCACTGATAGCGGTTAAGACCGCAGCTGAGTTCTTAATGGGACACACTCTTAGGACGGTGTTGGACCAGTTGTGTCCAACTACCAGTGTAGAACCAATATCAGCACAACCACCCACAGGGAACCAGAGCAAATGTTACAGCGCTCAAGATGCTGTGTGATACAGGATCTACAACAATAGGAATGTAAAATGGATGCCCGGGATAGTTTCGGGCTTACAAGGAAAACCGATTTTTGTGGTCACTAATGGTTACGGGCAGGAGCATAGGCGTCACGGGGACCAAATCAGGCGCAGAGACCCTAGGGAGCCGCACTATACTCAAGACCGAACCAAAGTTTCTCCAACTGGACACAAAATTGCTGCTTAACGAGGGAACAGCCTGGAGGGTTGAACCATGAGCAGCCCGCAGGAGGGTACTCAGCTCAGTGTTCAAGAGGAAGTTGGTGATACAGACAGGGGCAATCAAGAGGTTCTAGGAGCCCAAGCTGCAGAGTGTTCAGTCAGCAGACCATCCATCAGCCCTTGTACCAGGCAAGACACACCAACAGGGAAGCTCACAGTGGGGCTGGACAACAGTTGCGACAACTGCCCCTTCCGGGGATTAAAGGTGATGGAGAGTCATAACAATCCAGCCAGCAGTCGTTACTCTCCATGAGTGAGATGACAACCGGAGAAGTTGAAAGATTATGTTCAATGACGTGTGTCTGCGGGAGTCAGTGTAACTTAATTTTTCTTGTTTGTTATAGTTTACTCTATGTGTGTTTGGTAAGGAACTTCTTAGAAGTCAGGAGGTGTTGTGTACTCAGTTACAGAGGTTGGCAACATGTGTAAACAGAAACCATTGACGTTAGTTATGGCAGGACTCGTCTTGGATGGTATTGTTCGATGTGCTGAGCTTGGCACAGCGAACAGTAACCACGAGCTATGGAACTACCAATAATCGTATGTGTTGGGTAGGCACTACAAGATGCTTAGAAACATACATAATGACATTACATCTAAGCTCAGAGCATCGTATCCAAAATGAGCCCAAGTGGATAAGTAGTTAGGTGACGGGCTAAAGAGCCAGTTTGTCTAAAGGACAAATAGAATCACAACCATCTGTGACACTTGGACCAATTAACTAGACAGCTACAAATCAGCATGTGGAGAACAGTGGGCCTGGAAGCTCTGGAGGCTCATCGCCTTTCCAAGGCAAGTCCCCAGGTCCCAGATGATTTACTCCATTCCAAGGTGGGTCCACAAGCTTCAGAGGATATTTGTTATTCCAATGTGGTGTTGGAAAGTCGACAGAGGGACCAGAGTGGTGCTGATGCTCAACAGCATTATTCTCCTGGGAGGTTAAACGATTAGCCTATGTCACATATTAAGACTGCAGAACCTGTTATGTATGCTACAGAGTATTGTGTAGGTTAAGCTAGGATTGTCTAGTGTAATTGTGTATTATCAGGTTGGTGGCTATATAAGATACAAGGTTTCAAATTATGACTGTTTTACAGCCTTCATTGACTGGACGAGATGTTAACATTTAGCAGTGACATGAGTGGATTCAGTGGTTGAACTTTGGGTGAAATGTAGGTTGTAGGTTGAATAGAAAACTCTCTCTCTCTCTCTCTCTCTCTCTCTCTCTCTCTCTCTATATATATATATATATATATATATATATATATATATATATATATATATATATATATATATATATAATATGTGTAATTGTAGCATGTGCCCAAAGCTAATATAGATCCTTTTGTACCAATGACCTATTATTTAAAATTTCTCTGTACTATTGTCTGTTTTTAAATTATGTTCCAGCAGTGTTGGTTGTTTTAGTACTGTAGGCCTATTGGTTTAATGTTTGGGCACTGTTTGGAGCTGTTATAATATATATCTCACAAATTACCATAAGTAGTTATCATTATACTGTAGTATAACAAACTTTTGCTATCCTTACTTACTTGCAAGTCAATCATATCCACAACAACAAACAACCCACACACATCCAACACATAGGCATATCCATGTACACATTACAAATATTGTATCATGTTTATGTACAACTCCAACTTCCTTTTAAACTTATGTTACATATTCCTTTAATCGCAGTGGCTGTTATCTGACACATTTATGTGACCTTGTGCCTGATGATTCCAGGCTCAATATGTCATCACAGCTGCATATTCAATTTAGTTGAATGAACTCTCTTCTGACCTGGTCATACTAGGGGGTCTTCCTGCCGTTGAGGGCAGCTGCAGATTCCCCTGACGCTTTTGATGTTTCCTTAGTCGCTGTTCCCCCGCAGGGGCTGTGGAGCTTGATAGCCTGTGTACCTCGCAACTCTACCACTGCTGCTGCTCCTCGTCCTTTTAGATCTGGTCCTCTCTCTCATCCTGCCTGCTCTGGACTTGCATAGAAGTGTTGCTGCACCTTGGTGGTATTTATTGTGATGTTGGTCTGGTTTCAGAATTCATTCTTGTTTTTTAGTTGGTCTGTGCAGCATTTGAAAACCCTGCCAGATTCATCCCAACTCATGTATGAACTGACCGCATGCTGCTGTTATGGTCTCTTGTAGTCACTTTGTCTTCATGGTAGTTCTGAAAGAGTACTGTGTCCCCTATCTGAAAATTCGTTACCCTTTTGGATAAAATATGTCTGACCGTGCCAGTGTTATTTTCTGTGGTCGGATCTGATCGAGTGCCGTCCTTAGCTGCCACCCAAATAACAATATAGCTGGTGTCTTATGCGTGCCAGCACATGGTGTTGTATAAAATGCTAAGAGAGTCCAAGCCAGTGTTATCTTCCAGTCTCCTGCTCCAAGTTTCTTCAACTTCTCATTGACTGTATGAACCAGTCTCTCCACCTAAACACTGCTGGAAGGACAGAACCTTCACCAGACACATCATTGTTCCTTGTGAAAGCCTTGTATTGTTACATGAAGGCTGTGCCATCGTCAGTGACCATACATTCTGGGATGCCAAGGCAACTAAATATTTCTCGTACTCATGAATCACAGCCACCGAGGTCACTGATGGTACCATTTGGAGTTTGAATCCACCAGTATCTATAAGGTATTCCCTTGTAAAGGCCCAAAAAATCTATATGTATTCAAGAACCACGGTTTCACTTCTGGGGCCCAACATACTTTGTGCACTGTGGTGTGGTTAGTTCTACGTTGCTGGTATGTGTGACACTGGCTAACTCTCCCTTCAAGTCTTGGTCCATACCTGGCCACCAGATGTAACTACATTCCATCATCTTTGATCTTACAATTCCATTATGGCTTGCATGTAGCATTTGTGCAGCTGTAGGCAAGACCATGCGGTGTTACCTCACAGGAGACAATGTTTGTACAGCGATAATTCCTCCCTTTTGTTCCACTATGAGGGAAGTTTAGCTGATACTTTCTCCTGTGTCCAGCCAACCAGAATATTATGCATCACTAGATATAACTGGGCCTTCTCCTGTCAATGCAGCTAACTTCCCTCACCTTGATTGGAGGGTCTGGGAGCACCTCCAGCATCAGCACATCCCCCATCGCTGTCACCTCGATGTCAGACTCGTGAACTGGCTGTTTACTTAGGGCATCAGCATTATTTATTCTGTGCCTGGTCGATGCAACAGCTGGAAATCAAACATGGACAACCATAGGCTCCAGCATAATGACTGTAGTGACAGAATATGTCTTCGAGATCTCTGGCCCAGTCTTCATCTACGAACCCTTGTAACTAACTTTGTATCTTCCTGTACACCATGCTCGATCCAGTTGCTTCCTTGATGTGCATAACAAATGTCGCAGTTTTCATCTATGAACCCTTGTAACTGACTTTGTCCCTTCCTAGATTCTATGCTCAATCCAATTGCTTCATTGATGTAACAAAGTATTCTCTTCAGTGCACTCATTAACTTGCCACTAGCTTGGTGTCGATATCAACTCAAGTATGTACTGCCCAACAAATGATCTGGTTTTGTATCTGACACTACACATTACTGTTACATCCTAACCGGATCGCGTCCAATATACACCATTCGGTACCGCCGCCATTCCTGCACTACCTCCAACAACAACCTGTCTACCCAACATCCAGTGTGTCCAACCTAACATGGTCCAAAATACCTTTACCCTTCCATACACACACTATAATACATAACATATCTTTCCTCTTGACTTGTTACATCACATAATCAGTCAGTCTACTGGGTGCCTGTCTGATTCTCCCAGAAGTTCGCCCAGCTGTTTTGGCCTGCTGCTGTTGCGGGTGCTGATGTCCTTCTTCCACCTGCAGATCAAATCCTCTGAACGGCTCCTCATCTTCTTCTCCAGGTGTCATCTGCCCTTGTGTTGTCCTTGCAGAATTCTCATTGCTTGTCCTAACAGGCTCATTCTCTGCTGTTCCTGTAGACCATGGTTCTCTTCCTGGTGCTCCTTCAATCACATTGCTCCTCGTCTCTGGTCCTGAAGGTCCCACTCTCTTTAAAAGCTGGTCAATGTGGCATCTGCATGTCTGACCATTACTATCTGACACTACATACGTTAATGGTCCTTCTGTTGCCTTTACCACACCTGGGCACCATTTCTTCCCTTCCTTATACAGCCGATACAACACCTGGTCTCCCACTGTGAAAGTTCTCACCCGTTCCAGACATCTCCACTTTTGCTAGTTCTCGTGCTCCCTTGGCTTGATTTGGTCCAGTGTTGTGCGTAGTTCTCTACCCATCAGCATTTCTGCTGGAGTCCTGTTGGTGGTTGTACTTGGCGTAGTACGCAAAGCAAATAGCAAACGAGCCAATTTTGTCTGCCAGCCTCCCCCTAACTGTTTCTTTAATTTGCCCTTAATGGTCTGCACCATTCTCTCTGCCTGCCCATTGGTAGATGGATGGAATGGTGTTGTTCTAATCAATCGTATTCCATTTCTAGAAAGGAAAGTTTTCATCTCCTCCGACGTGAACGCTGTACCATTGTCAGGGACAATACAATGTGGCAGGCCGTGAGAGCTGAATATATCTCTCAGTTCTCTAATGACAGATGCCGAGGTCATTGAGTTTACTTTTCTTACTTCTGGCCACTTTGAATAAGAATCCACCACTATGAGGAACACTTGCCGTTGGAAAGGACCAAAAAAATCCATATGCGCTCTCACCCAAGGTTTTGTTTCTGGAACCCAAGTGCTACCTTTCACTAGGGGGGGATAGGCCAACTGCTGCTGGCATTGCACACACTGACCGACTGTCCCTTCAATATCAGCATCCATTTTGGGCTACCACATGTAGCTGCGAGCTAACGCTTTGGACCTCACAATTCCATCATGGGCTGCATGGAGTACTTGCAGAAGCTGTGCTCTTAGAGATGATGGGATAATCACCCTATTCCCCCACAACACACATCCTTTGTACACAGACAACTCATCCTTGCGCACAAAGTATGGGTGGAACTCCGCTGGGACTTTGTCATCCGTCCAACCCTGACGCGTATGATGTTTCACCTCAGCCAATATGGGGTCTTCTTCCGTTTCGCGTGCAATTTTATTAGCCTCCACAGGTAGCTCTGGCAGTGCTTCCAGCATCAAAACATCTCCAACCACTGGGACGTTGAAATTCTCTGACTGCAAGGGCAACCTACTTAATGCATCAGCATGACTGATTTTGGTGCCTGCTCTGTACTCTAAGTGATAGTCAAACATGGCGAGCCAGAGACTCCAACGTAATAACCTAGGGGACAGGATATCTAGTGTCTGTCTGGATGGATCGAGCAGACGTAGCAAGGGCTTGTGGTCGCCAACAATTGTAAAATGTCGTGCTGTCACGTACTATCGGAATTTAGTTACTCCAAACATAATGGCCAATGCCTCTTTGTCTAGTTGGGAATAGTTCCTTTCCTGCTTATGCAAGGTTCTAGACCCAAATGCAACTGGTGCTTCTCTGCCATCTTCCATCACATGGGCTAGCACTGCCCCCACCCCATATTCTGAAGCGTCACACGTTAAAATAAGTGGCTTTTGTGGGTCATAGTGTGTGAGCACCATGTTTGACTGGATCAATGACTTTGCTTGTTGGAATGCCTCCTCATGCTTTTGGGTCCACTCCCACGACTTCCCAAAATCCAACAACCGGTGCAGGGGTTCTAGGACTGAAGCTTTATCCTTCGAAACCTCTCATAAAAATTCAGAAGCCCTAAAAATGATTGTAACTCTTTCCGTGATGTTGGTGCTGAGACCCTATGAATGGCTTCCACCTTTCCTTCTGTAGAATGCACCCCATGTGCATCAATCCGATACCCCAAAAACACAACACTTCCTGCTGCAAACTTACACTTTGCCTTTTTTAATCTCAGCCCTGCCTTGTCGATTCTTGTTAGAACCTCACTAACCCCTTGCCAATGTTCCTCTACATTACTTCCAGTAATCAGAATATCATCGATCAACACTACTACCCCAGGAATTCCTGCTAACATCATTTCCATTTGCCGCTGAAAAATTGCTGGGCCACTGCTTACGCAAAAAGGCATACACTTCACTCGGAACAACCCCTTCATTGTATTGATCATTAATACCTTGGAAGTGGCTTCATCCACAGAGAGCTGTAGATATCCTTCTTCCAGGTCCAACTTGGTAAATATGATCCCACCAGTCAGGTTCGCAAATGCTTCATTAATGGTGGGTAAAGGATAAATGCTAGTGTTACAAACATTGTTGACCGTGCATTTGTAGTCCCCACATATGTGGACTGTTTTTATCACATCTCTCAGTAATGTGAAGAGAGGCATTTTCAGTTGGAGCAATCAATGTAGTGACTTGCTTACAGTCGGCCATCTCAATCTTTCGCCACGTTAACAGCTCCAGAAAGTAATAGGATTTTGGAAGTGGTTGACTTACCCCAGATGTCATTGACGGTAGATGGGTCTTCTCTACATAAATTACTGATAAAGTCTCTAAGTAGAAAGCCAGGTGTCGACAGCCAGCAATGGATAATTAATATCTATTTGCTCCAGTTGCTTGCATTACAACACTAAGAGTTCTACTTTCAGTTGCTGCTGAACGTGATCCTCCGCTGCAACAATTTGATGTATGGTCAGTATTTACAAGAAAGTTACTACCGTGAGTGTATATAAAACCTTCAATGGCCTACAGAGTGAGCTTGTCAACCTGGGCTATGTACAATCAAACATTGATCATTGTGTCGTAGAAATTCTTTCTATATCTTAGTTTGGGTTGACACTTTTCTGTTATAAAACTCTATTGTGTATATGGAAAACACTAAATGCGCTCTGAAGGCGGCCGCCTATCCCACGTTTCAAATATGGTGCAGTGTGTTCGTAAACAGATTTTTTACGAAACAATTCTGCGTGTATCCATTGTGCCAACATATGAAAAGAAAACACACTTCAGACAAGGTCGGAACCTCATTATTAAGACACTGTGTTAATTATAAAGACAGTTTCCATGCCCTCCAACATGGCTAAAAATGACATTTTCAGACTGCCGTACTTAAAAATGTACTAACCGGACATGTGAAACTCAGATTGTGATGTGCACTAAACTTTACTACAGACTTTCCAACAATAAAATTATATGGTTATTGCTTAGTGTCTCATAGTAAAAATGAGAACCTTGCACGTTATTTCAAAGCTTGGCTCGTTGAGGCAATGCAGCATTTGATGCACTTTAAAGGTCTCCGTGATTTTTGAGCCTCTGATGCGCAGGTCTTAAGTCTAAAGTGGACACAAATTTGAGCTTAAATTAAAGGTTGCATATTTTGGGCATGGATATTTTCAAAGGTAGGTATTGGAGCATTTTCAGCCAGAGCAAATCAATTTAGAAAGTTGTTAAAAAGTTAACATAACGATGCAAACCTAGTAAAATCCCAATCCAGCCCAAACTTGTTGAATGTTGTAAAACAGTGGTGGCTCGCAATGGACACATTCAACGCACTGTTTCACCTAAAGTTTTTCTAAGTTATTTGATTATATTGACAGTTTTCTGTGTGACCTATTTTATCTTCCTGTCTTTCATAACTTTTGAAACATAGGTAAATGTTTGTTATGTCTGTATTGTGTTGAGGAACAAATACATCCAGAATTTGCAGCTAACCTCATGATGCGTTGTTCACTTCAAGCCAGTAGCGCAGAACTGTGAAGTCAAAACAGAATGATATAGACAGTTTTTGACGGAAACTAGTTCTGTACTGTACATGGTTTCCTTGGTGTTGAAGTGCTGAAACAGCTGTGACCATTTTGAGTCAAGGCAGGAACCTTGCCCCATGGTGTGTAGGGGGCCTAAGCTTTACTAGCCCAGCCAAACAACAGTAAAGAATACACTCACGCCAGCCATTAAACCAGCCTTGTTAACCACAATTGTACATTTTCGCATTGCGTGTTGTGATTTATCTCTCTGTCAGTGAAGTACTAAAGCATGAATCCTGTAAACAATATTGTCTGCACTATTAGAGAAACTGCTTTCAATCGGTAGAAGGATGATGATCAATGTAAATTTGCTGCGTTGAAAGAAAGATGTATCTTCCTGACTTATAAACATCAGCTGTGTTAGCTGCTAATTTTAATTATCATGTTTGCTATTAATTTCATCGATGTAGGAAATATCACTAAAGTGGGACACAAACATTCCTGTGTAAAATAGATGTTTAAATTTTATTTATAGACAATTATTTACGATTTGGCCTAGGATGTGTTTAGGCAATGCAAACAAATAAATATTCACGTGCAGTCGAATGCTATGTAGGGTGAGAAATTCTGAACAAATTTATAAACAATCTCATAGAATTTAGTTTTGGGTTTGATAAATATAATTTCTCATGTTTTATATAAAATTTTTAAGTACTGAATGATTTGTGTGGTACAAACACTAGCTAGTGATAAATGAGTTCGTATAGTTTTGAAAACTGTATTTACTTAATGGAGGTCACTCCGTCCAGATGGTCAGACTACTCGGCTCCCACCAAGGCAATCCGGGTTTGATCCTTGGCGGGGCTGATCCCCAGCTTTTCACATGTGGAAAATGTGGCGGACCTTGTTGGCCGTCGGGTTTTCCCGGATTCTCGCGTTTTCCACAAATTTCTGATTCCGTCGCTTCTTCATCGTAACGCCTTAGTCCATGTCATCCTAGAGGGTATGCAAAAACAGTGGGCGTTCAGCCAGAAGTCTGCACTCTGGGTACGATACCCTGCCTTCTGGTACCATCCATATTGAGTATGTATTTACTTAATGGACATAATATTTTGTATTATTATAGATTGTAATGCAAGTTATGATTCTCCTGATATTAAATAATAACTGATTTTGAGTGGACAAGTCTCTGGGTTTGATAAAGTTATCTTCGGAAAATTCTTCGCTCAACCAAATTTTATTATAAATATACCAGCTGTATATTTTATGATCAAATACTAAAACTGTTTTAGTAGCACCATTATGTCTCCAGAAATCCAAATTTTTTCAGGGGAAGACCCACTACTTTAAGGGGGGTGGGGGTCAGTTTACTATATCTGCAGCTTTACCGATTTTCATATCCACGAGCTGCCACTTGTGAAAGTGTGGTATTGAAGCGCAGTGTAAGGATACCTTAACAGCTAGCACAAGGCCGTACTTATGTTGTAGTGCATCATACTTTGGATATATTCTGGAATTGTTACACACACGATCTTTGAAAGCATTTGAAACATGTTGTACGTAACTAAATCATTGTCTTTTGATTCTGACAACGTTTTACACGTGAATGATAAAAACACATGGTAGGTTTTGTAACAAGACTGAATGAAGATGTTATATCTCAGCGTTCAAAGAAACCAAGTGTAGTAGCACTTAAAAGTAGTGAATACTATGCTTATGCTAACTTTTTGACAGAAAATATTTTCTTGACAGTTTGATGCAGGGCCGTTTTATGAGAGTGTGAGGCCCGGGGCAACATAAATTCGAGTCCCCCCCCCCCCCATTTATTTTCTTCTTATGATGCAGAAATAATTTTTAAGGCATGGAATTTTTATCTATGTATTGGCATATAGTCACAGTGACTAAGTCACTAATTTAAAAATTATAATTACAAGTACGACCACAATATAAATCATTTAATTCACACAAAAAAATTAGAAATATATATGCAAATATATATATGTATACATTACAATACAATACAATGCCTACAAAAAACTATAGAATCAAAAACAATAGTTATAAGAGTTGCAGACCCCTACAAAAAAAAATCTTTGTCAACTCACTTTGCAATACATTTCTTCCTTGCCTTTTTAGAAGCAAACATGTTAATGAGTCCATCAAATGATACGCTGTTCACAAGATCGTGCTCTGAAGAAATCACTGCTAGTGAGTTCAATCTATCTTGTGTCATGGTAGATCGAAACTGATTCTTCACAACTGACAGTTTTGAAAACGACCGTTCACTTTCACTGTTTGTAATAGGTAATGTCAAATACAAGCGCAGTGCTATTGCTGCATTCGGAAACACGTCAATTACATCACTCTTATATAAGTGCTGCAAAACCTCTTTTGGAGTGAATGATATAACATTATTATGAACTTGTTGTTCTCCGAGAAATTGTGATAAATGTAGCAATTCATTCTTAAAAACAAGCTGCAAATCCTTATTATATTTTCTGACTAACTCGGAAGCACTAGATTTAAGTTCATCTTGACTTGATGTAGTTAAATTACAGGGAAACCCAAATGTTGAGGCAATCTCATTGTAGGAAGCAGTTCTCTTTTCCAGTTCCATGCAGAGCTTATCAGTAATACACAGAAATGTGGAAATCCTGAAATTCTCACGAAACGTCACATTAGCAGAAAGTTCGTCTTTTCCATTCAAAAACTTTTTATTTTTGGAAGACCTGGTATCTTCAAAAGTTTGTAACACATGGACGCTCAGTTGTTTTGCTTTAACTTCAATTTCATCAAAATTACTTTGCAAATCGGAAACGAAAACTTTCAAGGAATTCATCAGCTGATAACCAGTTATGACATCGAGATCAGGCTTCTGTAAATAAATACAAAATTAAGAGTTTTGAAGTCACGCCAAAGTTTCTTCACTAGCACAAATATAAAAAAACGGATGTAATTTATATTTGTGTAAAAAGAAGTATTACGTGAATGTGCACGACATCTGTTGGAAATAAAATGAAGCACACTAAACTACTCGACCTCTCGAATCGAACAACAGCGCTTGAAGCGCCACTGTCGAAATTGTACTATGTAAAGTATCCGATCGCTTTGTCTGAAGTAGTTATAAGAAAACCACACAAATTACAGTGCAATTCTGCAATATTATTGCGAATGCATTTCTTACAAAACTAAATGAATACCGATACTTTATCGTTGTGCCACATTTAACAAAGCACTGGTTCATTTCAATTTTAAATCATTTCTTTTTTTAAAGTCTAAATGTGAGGCCCCCTAGAATGTGAGGCCCGGGGCAAATGCCCCTCTTGCCCCCCCCCCCCCTAGACACGGCCCTGGTTTGATGATATATGTATTTGTTGTTTGCTGATATTATTAACATCAATGAGGATAACCAAACTGTCTGGGTTTTTCTTTACATTTTTATTTTAATATTTGTTTTACCTTGGTTTATTTGACCCGATTCCGTTTTTGGAATTTTATGTAGTGTATGTATACTGTTGACTAAAGGGTACTATGCTTATTTACATTTTTTCTATTCTCTTTACTTTTCTTTGACAGACACCTACATCACAATGGAATATGTTCAAGAAAATATATCCCATTGCACAACTCTTTCAAAGATCTTAAGTTGTGTTGGCTACACTGTTGTATTTGTTTCTTATGTCAGTTACTAAGGTTTTTTTGCACACGTGTGCAATGGTGAAGATGTAGGTTCTATGTTTTGTGCATATTACAAACCACACTAATCTACTGTTCCAATGTTAGTTCTTTCCTTGTGAATACGATAATCATTCTTCTTCCATGTTACAGATTCTGGTAAGCCATTATTTCACTCTACGAGATAAGTTCTTGTTTTTCACCCATAAAGGTAACAGCTGATTCACATAATCTAAATTTCATTTAATACTGTACTATCTTCTAACACATTCTGTAATATCAGATATTTTATCTTTGCTATTTATATTTTTGAAACCTGATTATTTGAAACCATATTGTAACCAGAACACATCCTTCTGGAAGAAAAAAATATTTTTTTATTCCTGGAAAAAACAGCACATTTTGCAGTACAATTTTCAGGATACCTTACAAGTATCTGACAGATAATTTAACTGTATTGATACCTTAAAATTTCAAGGCTCTTACTTCTCCAAATTTGAACAGCCTGTCTGCACTCAAAACACTATAAGATGATGAGAAAAGGTTCCTTCGACAACACATATTTTGAAGCTTCAGTGTCCAGACACCAAGTATTGTCATCATATGCATCACAGATTCGTGCTGATTCCATGACAGTAAAAGCTTCTTCCTCTCTCTTCATGTTTAAATTCTCTGGAGTCTTGTCTCTCTTTTGAATTGATAACAGTCACTTTTCATGTCTCCCATTTTGTTACAATAACTGTAGCAAATTTAACTTTCCCCTCCATCTAATCTGAATCACTGGGTTTGTCAGAGGGAAACAAATAAACTGACACTGGAACAGTAGATTAGTGTGGTTATAATGTGTGCTACGTAGAGCCTACATCTTCGCCATTACACCTGTGAGCGGGAACTCAACAACTGACAAGAACCAAACATATTCAATAGTGTAGTTAGTCATAGGTGCAGCAGCGACTGAGTGGTCAGACCACTCGCCTTCTATCTGGGTGATCCGGGTTCAATCCCTGGAGGGGTCTGTCCCTGGATTTTCGCATGTACGAAACGTGCTGGACGATGTTGCTGGCAGGTGGGTTTTCTCGAGATCTCCCGTTGCCTCCTCCTCTCTCATTCGGACGTGTCTTCATTATAGGACCTCATTACATGTCATCCTCCGTGGTATGCGTATTGCCTACGGGTTGCCACTCGTAAAATCTGATGTTAGGGTGCCTTATCCTGGCCCTCAGTTATCCTCCGCATAAAGTATTAATTTTTTTAATATATTCATCTCAATTTATGCAGCAAGGAAGACAATTTAGCGATTGTTAATTGCGGTGAACATAGAAATATGTAAATGCAGATTAACATTAAATGAGCTGGAATGGCATTGTCACCAATACTAACATACCTGGTTTATCACTTATACAAACATTTTGTTACAGAATTTTACAATCTTACTGCAGCAAATGCTGTTCAGTTCTCTACTTTCAGCTACATTTAGCTGACTAATTTTCTATAACCTGCTCTTCCACTAGACATTATCAAAATAAGTGGAAGTTAAATAAGTTAATGTCAACGTAGTAAGGATTTTGGATACTATGATACTGTCTGACAGTTTTTCCGTTTGCTAGTTTTTAACCGTCAACGATGCTACGCCTCCCGGGCGGACACGGGACTCTTGGTATCTCAAGTTCTTGGTCGACGACTATTTGGCTGCCTCCTCACACGAAGGCAGATATTGATAACCCATGACTTATGCTGGGAAGGGTGTTTAGGCCCCCTCCAAATCTCGATGCACAAATAAAATACACACTTTAAAAAAAAATACAAATAAACACTCAAAAGGACTGATAATTACGTGGGTTGCTCCAGAGTAGGCTGGGATGATAAAACTTACATGAAGAGAAATAATGCACACGTCACTTGGTGAATCTCATAATTGCATTGAAGAACACTATACAAAATGGTATGGCGCTAAAGTAGGCTTGACCCTACAGATGGTCCGTAGCCTACGTAATGGTGAAAACGTGATTGCACATGAGTGAAACTAACTGTGCTGAAACTACGGAGGCCGAGAGTAAAACTGTGTGGATGGCGATCTCGGGAGTGTGAAAATATCGAGGTTCCAGTGATGAAGTTTAAATATTGCTGTGAAATGATTGAACACGAAACTTGAAGACCCCCGCGATGCGAAACGCGTGCTCATCCTGCACCCGCCAAACTCTACCCGATGAGACAATGGCAGTGGATGGGAGGACTGGCCTCCCATTCGTGCCAAGTCTCCTGCGGTTAATTTGTTTACAATGAAAATATTGAATTTGACATTTTGCTGTTGCTAGTAGAGTCTGTGATTGACTTGTTTAACAATTTGACTTAGTTAAGCTGTTCTGAGGGATTGTTCTGTTACGTTACGTGATCTGTGTTCATGTAGTAATGCAACTGCTTTGCATGATGGGAATTAACAGTAGCCTAATTAACTCTAGAACACTACCATACATTCAATACTAATTCATAACTACAGTAATCCTTACATATTACACACTACAACGTATCAGTTGGTTGCACGAGGGCTATGTGCGACTGTCAGGTTGGTACTGAGTTTGAACCCAACCTAGGTTACACTTTGCACTACACTGATTGACCCTTACCGGGTGTATTAGTTGCACAACACGTGACCATATTGTCAACATAGCACTGCACTGCTTGTTTGATGTGGGTGACGTTTATGTAGGGTGTGACAACGGGTCTGAATGGCCGGCATCAGGCGGGCCACATCACTATTTACTACATTGTTAACTTTTGCACTCAGTTTATTTACAGTCCGGAATTTCTAATGTTTCATATTATTTTCAGAGCTTAGCTTTATCACATTTCCTTCCATTTTTTCATTGTGATATACGGAGCGTTGTGGAGCTGTGATAAAACTCTCAGCTCACATTCGGGAGAACCTGGGTTCAATCCCTGGCTTCGCTCATCCTGATATTGGTTTACAGACTTTTCCAAAATCTCTCGAGGCAAATGCTGAGATGGTTCTTTAAACAGGCCCTTGCAGACTTGACCCCCTCCCCCTTTTTCCCCATGTATCTGAATCAAAGTCTTACGCTGTTCGAAGATATGTAAAGTGAATAATTAAATGAAAATAACAATGCAATGTGGGTCAGACAATAATAAAAACAAAATTGGAACTTTCATTGGCAAACCATTTTTTTAACTAGAACTGATTACTGCCACTCAACACTTTCTATGTTCTGGGCCTATAACCTGTTGAATTATAAATAATTTACCTCTTTAAACAACACTTTCACTACTACATTTTGCATCAGTGTCAACTCTTCAACTTGATGTTTCAGCCGTGATGTTTTTTTTAATATTGTAGAGTAAAGACATAAACAAAAGTTTCTGCAGACTAGAAAATATGTATATCAAAATTAAACACAGTGTTTATAATAATTAGTCATTAAATCACCTTGCCACATAAAACAGTCACAGTTTGTTCTTTCAATAAGTTCTCAACAAATACCAATGTACAGAATATCTTAGTTCAGAAGGTTTTTCACGAACATCTGATCAGAGCATCCAGTTATGTTCTTTGATACAATAGTAGGGTAAGTTATCTTAATTTGAGGAAACAGTGGGTTGAAACAAACCTCGTTGAGCCTTGGATAGTAACCTAATTCCACATTCTAGGTAGGACTTAAGGGGGATTGATCCCTGTCAGATCGGTTTTACGGTTTTTCTTATCAATCAGGAAATAGGCACATTGTTTTGCTTTTTTCATGCTGACAAGGCATAGTTTATTGTTTCATTCACTTTTTGGAATCCGTATGGCATTGTTTCTGTTAATTTTGCGACCTCTGTGGTCGCTCCCGTAAATAAAACAATTTTTCCTTTTCAGCTGTTTCCCATTGCAAAATAATGACTATATTATGGTTCCAGCAATTACAGAAAATCAATTAAGTTTGTGTCTATGCCCTGTCGTGACAAAAATTTTGATACATTGACTGGAACATAAGTTATCGAGAAAAAACAGATAAATCCAAGGTGGTAGGGATCAATACCCCGTAATCATTGAAAATAGAATAGATAGAACTGTGTCAAGAATTATTTCACAATTTTAAATCCATTTGTATTTCACAAATATCTTTAAGAATATTTAATGCTCTTTTCTATGTTGTGAGTGTCATCTTTGTGAGATTCCAATAGCTCACATTTACATTTTTCTTCTTTAGCGCCACTTATTGACTACTAACATTTATCACCTTTGTGTTCTTATGTAATTTTTTATTAATTTGTTTAAAATGTTAAGTAGGTATCTGTTCTTGCTCACATTTACATTTTTCTTCTTTAGCGCCACTTATTGACTACTAACATTTATCACCTTTGTGTTCTTATGTAATTTTTTATTAATTTGTTTAAAATGTTAAGTAAGTATCTGTTCTTGCAGCTAGTTTGTGTGTCTTAGCATTTCTATTTGTGTTTTTTCTCCTTCATCTCTGTCTTGTCTCTGCTCCTACTTTATATTTGGTTGTATTCTTTAACCAAGTCAGTTAGTACCATAAGTGGGGGTGACTTTGTACATGTGGGGAGACTTTCTGACGTTACAAAAATAATTTTTTCCGTACATGGTAGTCCTGAATTAAGAAATTTACTTGCAATAAATTCCAAATAATAGGGGGAAATAAAAACAATACAAAAGTATCCCAAAGTCACAACATGTGTCAAGGAAGTCACCACCCCTTATGATATGAACAAAATTTCTGAAATTAAGTTACACATAAGTGGTAATTGTACGTTAGTTTATATTATTTGTCATAGAATCATGGTATTACAATAAGAAAATTATGATGTTTTTGCAAAAGTTTAAATTCACAGTATAGTTAAATCTTTTCTGTTATATGTATGCTTCTTATTTTAAAATGCAACTGTTTTAGATGCATTTTAATATGTAAAATGTTGTGAATAAAAAACATTTCTCTCATGTGTGTACATCCTGTTAGTTACTGTATTCAGAAGGCATGAAATACTAAAGTAGGCTCATTTAGAATGCTGCACTATTTTTATAAAGAAATGACGCAAAAGTTAGGAAACATTTCCTGATAATAAAGTGTTGTTATAAATTTGAGAAACATATATTGCAATATATTAAAGAGCATGACTGGCTCTCTAGTTATCTAACATTTGCTTTGGTAAATAAATGGGTTGGGGTGGGGGGTAGTACAGTGTTTCTAGTATAAAGGGCAGTCAAATGAGAACATTGTCAATACAAAAAGGGTAATATCACCTAATGAATAATATCCTAAACTCTTAATACATATAGGCCTACCGTGCTGTAATTTTCATATAACTTTTTCTGCTTTAACATCATTCCATACAAATTTACAACTATTCAGTGTAATCATGTTTCTATCCCAGTCATTACATTTAGTCTTTACACCTCTCTCGTCTCCTTTTTCTCTCTCTAGTCTGCCAACATACACCAGTTACAATTCCACACTCTTCCTTCCTTATAGTATGTGTGATCACACTTTCTACTCTGGTCTCTAGGAACTAAACACACTTGTTTACAGTCACATACTTTTAAACAGTTTTTTATTTATCAAGGATTTATATTGGTTTTCCTTTCCCCAAAAGTTATTATTTCTTAGAAGCTCCAGGGGCAGAATGTGTTTGTAACTAAGGGGCGAAGGGGAAGGAGGAAATTGTGCACACATTTTACAGCATTATAGATTAAATTCATATGTTAAGTTGTATATTATCTATGTGAAATGAGACATGTTCAAGTGAAAGACAGCAGTCAGTGTTTCTACTTAATTATTCGGCACGCTTATAGTAGGCATTTTGAGAACCTGACCCTAACAGCATATTATTAGAGAATCATTTGACCCCCTGACCCCACTAGTTTCACTGCTCATGCCAATATCTATATCTAATGCAAACCCCCTAACATTACCCAATAGAATCTCAGGGGTATTTGACCTTAGATGCTGCAGAGGCATTGCTGGTTTGGTGTGGTAAGCTGGAACCATTTGATATAAATGCCTCGTCAGCACTTTATCATCATCAATTTTCTCTATGCCAGCTTCACGTTGTTTGTATCATACTGTACAAATTATGCCTACCTGGCACCTTGGTAATCCTCCCCAAATGCCTTCGTTTACCACCCTGTGACCTCTCAGAGAACAATCTTCAGAAAGTTGAACCAGGTGTCCTATCAGTACCCCATCCATGGAGGGATAAAACAGGTGTAACAATACCCTCCTCCCCCACCGTACTATATTGTATCTGGTAGTTACGGTGCTCAAACTGCCATGTCCCTCATTGCTCCACATATTTCTGAACATCCTATAGTTAGAAAGAAAACATTGTACCCCAGTACCACACGTAAAACGTGACTTACGCAACTGATCGACATGAACGACTCTGTGGTGCTTTTCTCTATCCTGTCACACTACTAAGATGTGTCATTTGGCTTAGGTTTTTCACTACTCTTCCTGGAAACCATTTCTTTATCTTGGTTTTTAAGACTTGTACCCAGACTTTTTCTCCTGATAGATGGCACAGTTTTTTTGGCCATCTGTCAACATTGTTGCTTTTCTTTATGTGATGGTTTCCCTTGTGATTTTAACATAGTAAGGTTTGTGTGAGCGGGTTTATGTTCTAACATTATTGCTTGGTTACAGAATATGGAGTATTCTTATATACAAATAAAACATTTTGTAACCTGTGTTGCACATAGACAATTCTGCTACATTTATTGTCAGTGATCTGCTTTTTAATGTTTTGTATCAACTTTTATACTGCCCGTTCAGCTAACCCGTCGTATTGGGTGAAGCGAAGGACTTTTCATTTCACAAATGCTATTTGCTTGACAAAAGGTACGAAATTCTCCCGAATTAAAGGGTGGGCCATTTTCTCAAACTATCGACTTCCATTTATAGCCTCTGTTGATCTATTGAGACTACTGCTGTGAACTGTTTGTATACATTGTTCATATGCACTCCTTTACCATCTACACGTCTTTGTATTTTATTATCACCGATCTCGCTGATTCATCACTGTAACCGCCTGTTTCCATCACTTGATGAATCTGCTTACTCCAACATGGACGTGCTATGTGTCCTATGTTCTGCACTAAAAACAACTCCAATTTATTGATGGACACCAGGTGCTTGCGTGTTCTCAACCAAAACGTGGGGAAATTGGGGTTTTTCTGTAGTTTTTGACTGCCTCATTGCTTTGCCATAACCTGAAGAATGTGCCATCTGTTAATAATTACTGTGTCTTTTGAAGGTCTCATCAATAACTTGGTACTACATCGGATGTTTTGGTTGTAGTAGTAGTTTGTGATGCAGCTATCTCCATGCTTAGTGCAATCACACAGGCCTTTCTCGAAGTTCAGGTTCGATTCGGTGAACAGTTTCCTTTGTTTCTTGTCACAACATTACCCACAAACCAGGTGGTCATGAAGTGCATCGTCTAGAAACGCTCCAAAACTTCATGTCTCAGCACATGTTTTCAATTCAATGTTGTATTGCAACATCGTTAGTGCTGCCCCCTGTGAAATTTGTATCGCTTAGCAATAATCTATCACACCGGCAAAAAATGGCTGAATAAGACTTCCACTAGGTCAACAAATGATTTAGATGCTGGAATTGCAGAGAGGAGCACATTTTTCAAAATCTCGTTCTTTTTTTGCCCCTGCCAGCATGACGACGATCATTGGCTCTTTGTCTGTTTCTTTTGTGTTGTCCACATTAAAAGCAGCTGCAACCTTTTCACGTACAACCAAGATCTTTGCTATCTGAGTCAAATTCTCCAATGTTTCCAATCAACCCCATTGTTTCTTATTTATCCTGGTCACACATTTTGTATTTTCTTTATTCACTTTAATACATGAGTTATGAAAATGCCTCATTAAACATTTTCTCGCAGCTTCTCACACATCTCTCATTCTTACCAACCTCTCACAATCTTTCCTCAGGGTGTCCACCGACAGGGAAAACCTGGAAAAGAGGGAAAAGTCAGAGAATTTCATCTTACAGGGAAAAGTCAGGGAAATGTCAGCAAATTTTCATTTAGGCCAGGGAAAAATGATACAAAAGAGCCCAGAATAAACATTTTTGTAGTACTGGATAGTTAAATTATTATAATTTAGTTATTGCAGTAAATCAATTTGTAAGCGCTTCTGATTACATTCCTTGCTGGGAAATTTGACTTAGTTGTTTTGATATAAAATTGTTTTTCTTTTTTTATTCAACATATTGAGTCACTTAGTATGTAGTCTGTGATTCAAATGCATGTATCAAATTCTTTTAATGTTGTTCCATTAAAGCTATTTATTTCAAATATGCTGTGTTGATGTAAAATTATGGAATCAAAGGATACCAGTTCAGCCAAGAAGTTAGGGCAGCTTGTAACATTTCAGGTCTTGAGCACCAATGAGGGTGAAGGAAGTTGGGAATAACCAAGGTTAAGATTGGGATTGACCAGGATTAAGATAAGAAATATCCTTGAGAAATCTTACCAAAGTTCCAGCACTATTTTCACAAGCAAAATACAGGAGTAACCAGTTACTGTGAAGCGATCACACTAGACATTTCGCCGATGCAGGCCTTAAAAAGTACCAGTTTTGCCGATAATAGGCCAGGAAAAATTAACAGATATTATCTGGAAAACAGGGAAAAGTCAGGGAATTTCAAAACTGAATATCAGTGGACGCCCTGTTCCTGCGAGTAACTTTCCCTACACCATGTTATGTATCCTTTGATTATATAATATTAGCTACAATTAACCACACTCAGCTTCATGCTTCAAGTTACTTTATTTTACCGATTATTACAGATTCTGAAATACAACCATAAAACTCACTACTTACACTAGCTCTCCATCTTGACTCTACTTGCCATCCATCCTTGCCAACCTTACACACTCAACTTTCCTGGCAAATACCTAACTATCTTTAGTTATCACATCTCCCTTTTCTTAATGGTAATCTTCCAAATACTTAGGTCTATGTACAATACGTCCACTTTGCGTTATGAGAGTGGTAGCAGGTTGGGCTGTGGTGAACAGATTGTCTGACTGAGGTGAGAACTGATAGTTAT
>PNEQ01078090.1:0-19420 GCA_003012365.1 Medauroidea extradentata
GCCATCATTCTGCAGGGAGACCTACGAGACTTCATACGTCGTGCTGCCTGAGAAGGAACTCCTGTGTGTCCTGCTATCCGACTCGCTACTCTACATGATTAGTTATGAATCTGTTCATATTAAGTTTATTGATAGGGATAGTTTGGTCAGCTTCTCCAAGTGAACGTAAGTAGAGTCACATTCACCGCTTGTATCGCTTTGCTTTTAGAAATATTAAACTTGCATATTAAAACTTTATTCTTTTATTTGCATATTTGTTAAATACTTTGTTATTTTTATGTAGTTACCTCGGCCAGGTGCTACAATGTGTTTTGATGAAATGTCCAGAAATGTGTGCGGAACAGTCAGGAAGAACAGGAAGTGAATGACTAAAACTGATGAGAAGCTAAGAGAAGAGGAATGACTTTCAGGACGTTTGAAAGTTTGCTAGCACTCAATTGGTGTAACAAGAGAGAAGTGAACTTAAAAGTTGCGGGCAAATGTTGCCGTATTGCAACAACACCAGCAATGGTGTATGTCCAGAAAAACTTAAATGTTCATAATACGAACCCATTGCAAGAATCGTTCAAAGATCACAAGAGAGAAGTGTTCATGTTTATAACGTGCCACAGTGATGTAATGTAGGAAATTTAGCAAAATATTGGAAAAATGTGATAAAATCAAAGTATATAGTTGATTACAATGAAAACATTGGAGCAGTTGACCACTCTGACATGGTTTGTGCAGTACTGAATGCATACATTCTGCATAAAACTGTAACTGGAGATAATTTGCCACTTGCAATGTTTCAACTTGTTCTCATTACACAGTATTGTGTTTTAATATTTTTCTTGAAGCCTGAAAAGTTACTACACAATTGCCATTCTAACTCTTAGAACAACTAATCAAATTGTAAGTACGTGTCCTATTGTGACTACCAATGTTTTGGAAACCAAGGGGGCGTGGCAGTAGCCATCTTTGGCTTCAGTATTTTGCATGGTGAAGATGATACCCCTACAGCGTATTTTAGTAACGACTTAAAGATACACCCAGGGATAACTGTAAAGAAAAACAGGGCTGGCCGCCATCTAGCAAAATATTACTATTTATTTTCAATAGGTGAACGTACCAACAGTACAAGTACGTTTAGGGAGCTCCTGCTATTATAAACACGGGCACACATGCCCTTATAATAAAGACAGGCCAGACACAAAAGAAACACCAACATTTCTACACACAGGTACGAAAATACAGGGCACGAATTGTCTCTGAAAGCATACGTGCAGCAACACTGGGACAACACTACAGTCTAGCCGCGAACAGCAAAAGCAAAGGGGGAAAGGTTACTGTCTGTTTCACCCTAGAGTGACTAAATCATAAAACCGCTTATGACTCTAAAACTGTTGACTGGGTGACACGAAGGTACATATAATCCAGAAGGTATGTCTCGAGCGTGCCCTTAGGACGGCTACGTCCATTCGTAAATCCAGTTATTTGACGACAGTTATGAAACTAGGGGGAACCATAGTATAGCCGGCTGAGCAAAATTAAGAGTCTCTCCATCAAACATAAGGCTCAAACATCGGGTTCTTCTCGACACGAGTCCTGACACAGAAACAACAGTTTAGCAAATACCTTCATGCACGAGGATTGGACGGGGTAGTCTCCAAGTTCCGGCCAGACCCCCGCAAACGTCTTGCCACCTCACCACGGTACTCAGTCGCACCACAATCCACGGATCCAAGAGGAAACCCAGCTCCACCAGCTGGAAGTTGTCTTCATGAAGGCCCCCGTAATCGGGTCAGACGGGCAACAGCCCCACACAACTTCGGCGATGAGGAAGGAACATCCACCACCGAGCACAGCCCAAACAGAACAGGCCTCATTTCACACACGTCGAACCACAAGCCAACTCCAGCGACGTCAGCGCATTCTTGCGGCGGTGAAGGCAGTCTTCCAAACTCAGGGCAGGCAACCCCCCCCCCCAAAAAGACCAAAACTTAGATACCAGCGTGACAGGGCAGTAGAAAAAGAAACAAATAAGCACAAGCATAACGGCGTAGACGTAAGCAAAATATAGGACGCAAAAATAGAAACGGGCGGCCGCACCGTTACAAAGATAGAACGCACCTACTCCTTAACTTCTTACCTCCATGTCTGTGCTTGTTACTCGTGTTCAGAAAGTAAACAAACGTATAGAAAAAGTGTAAATAGCGAGAAATAGAAATATTGAGTGTTGTATACAGTGGGAATGTTGTACAGGTATAGCCTGTCCAAAACGAAACTCGTTAGAGCAGAGTATTTTCTTCCGTTACGGCTGGTAAAGTAAAATGGAAGAAAAATTAAATAAAATAACGCACGCTACAAAATTCATCATTTTAGTGGCCTAGACCAATAAAATTTTGACAAAAATCATTCTTAATTAATAATTTTCAGCAAAATTCTGTACAGTATGTGTAACTCAGGGCATATGTTTCAATCACTTTAACATTCTCCCTAAGGGAAAGAGTTTTATGCTTCAGCATTTCACACATGAGAATCAAAGGTCAACTTTTCCACAACCGAACAGATGCATCCTCAAGAAAACCAACACACAGTATACAGTGGCCTACACCACGTAATTAATTACACATGCACAAGAGCTGCATTTGAGATGTTTGTCAGAACTAGACAGCTTGAAGCATTGATAAAATGCATAGAAGAAATAAGGTGGTAACAAAGAGCAACCTGGCGGAGTAGGGTACGTTTATTGAGTCACGTTACCTGATTTTATCACTCATCTGATGTCAGCGAGATTGTGATTAAATGCCTGCATGCTGATTACTTATTGGATGCTCGAGTACCTTTCAGGGGTTTCTCTTTGTATGCTTCAAGTAGAAACTTTGATCTGCGCAGACTAAGCCTAGAGACTACACTGTTACCTTCACTTATTTATTTTGCGAATCAGAGAATGAAATAGGAATAAAGCACATGTGCTTGCTGTGCAATACATGATCTCCATGTCACAACACTGTAGGAATCATATTTTGACAACAAAACAGAAGGGAAGTGGCAGGTGTGTGATATGTTAATCGATCTATTTTGAGCCTAATGTGTGCAAATAAATGTAATGCCAGCATGATTCTCTTTCGTGACATCTTTTTTTATCTGTTGAAAATTGAACTGTGTGGCTTCTTGGGTGTGCCAGATCCAGACATCTGCGTCTGATAAATTTGAGACGTCTGAAACACTTTCACCAAGCTATCTGCAAACGAGCAGTGAAAAATCAATGTATATTGTAATTAAATAAGGTACTTCTATGTAGCGCACACCAACAAAATCATACACATAAATATTATGTTTTCACTAATTTTCGTTTTTAAGTCATCCGTTTCAGTGTTATTGAGGTGTCCGTTCTATGCAGGGTGTAATATACAGTAAATGTAACGAGAACATAACATTTTTTCCGTTCGTACAGGTTTCTGTTTTATAGAGTGTCCGTTTTGGGCACATTTTACTGTACATAGAAACAAATTGAGATAAACCGGGACAGACAGTAATTGGTGTAATTAGTGGGAAAACAAAAATGATAACATAAAAACAAGGTTCTATTGCAGTTGAACTTGTTCAGAAAGGGGAAACAAGTGCCGACAACGGAAGACATTAAGTTGCCTAATAGGAAAATATTTCCATCTGTATTGAAAAGGACTAAGAAGAAGAGTCCAACACGGAAAAAATACAAGTGCAAAGAATCGCTCTACTATGAAACCAGGCTTTGAAACATTTCAGACTAAAACCATCTAATGAACTAAGTAAAAAGTGGATGACATTCGTATAACTGTATAAAGTTCGGAATTTAATAAAAAAAAAAAAAAAAAAAAAAACTAAAATTTAATATTAAAAAAAAATCTTACTTCATCAGTGCATGTCTAAAGCCCTGATCAAAAAAAAGTGCTTGGTGTTTTTATATTCATATATATAGGCCACGGTCGTAGAAGAACAGGTCTGGACACTCGCCTATCTAACAATGTATTTTGCTTGACCCCCTTGTTGTTTGGCTGTAGTTCGTCAAGTTACCGAGAATGCCGTACTTTTTGGCGCTGTTTTCCGTGCGGTCGGACTCAAACTCCATCCACTTTTTTCCATTGTTAAATTTGTAAAGTAAACAAAGATTGCTAGAGCCTTTTCTTAAATTTGTGAGCGAAAAAAGTATTTCATAAATTGATAAAAGATACGTTTTGATAGATTGTTTATCTTAGGGCGGAGTTTAGTCCGACCGCCCTAACATCAGCGCCAATAAAACACAATATTCTCGGTAACTTGGTGAACTACAGCCAAACAACAAGGGGGTCAAATATCCAGGCGAGTGTCCAGACCTGTTCTTCTATGGCTGTGATATAGGCACACAGACACAGGCATATATACTAAAAACTTATGGTATTATGTAGTTTTGTAAAGTTCACATACACAGTTAACACTTTTAAAATGTTTAAAAATTAATAAAAATCAAGTCACACCAGTGCAGGTCTGAAGCCCTTAGCAAAAAGGTGGATGGAATGGTTTTATATATTATTAATACTGCCACCACCACTGCCACTACATGTAGTACTAAAAGAAACTGCATGTAAAGGTGGTTGTAGCATAACAATTTGCTCAGCACTGGGAGGATGTCTACTAATACATACCTATGATTAAGCCTAGCAGAGCAAGCTCCTCTCATTTATCAAAGCAGGGAAAGGGTTAGTTTGCAGTTTGATCTTTCAGTTAAAATAGTTGTCTGCAAGTTACTGCACTTCACTAAAAATTTCAAATTGAATCTTGAAGTTATTATCATTGCTCTTTTTTGTGTGTTTGGCCTTGATGTATTTGGTCATTAGTAAATTGTTACCAAATTTTGTAAATAGAGTCACCTATTTTCGGAAAAAAATATTTTAATGATTTCGTCAATTTTAATGGGATGATTTCGTTCACTTTTTCGTTGTTTATCATGTCATTTCGTCATAAATTTTACTAATTTTATAAACATCGAACAAATATTTTGGAGGTAACGAATGTGTGCAAAGTATCATACTTTTAGTTAAATATTTAAATAAAATTACATTCTTTACACAAATATGCTAATTGAGTGTTTGAAGATCTACCTGTTTGTTGCATTTGATGGTTTGATTAGGATTATAAACACCAGTACATATGAATGGAATAGGGCTACAATTTTATAAAATAACATTGGTCGCAAGAATAACCTATTATCTGTATTACTTTTCTCAAATAAAATCAGACCGTTTCTAAAAAATGCAGAAAATTCAGTAGGCGTACTTAATATTAGGTTATGTTGAACCTCCTAACAATTTAACCTCCATGAAACGGATCTGCTGACGTTTGTTGTTGGATGGAGGGTTGTCCCTGTTCCTGCGCCAGATGTAACTCGTGTTAGCTAGAGCAGCTGATTATGGTGAGCGATGACTATGACAAGTACTCCAAAAATTACAAATCATTTATTTTTGGTTTTACATTCTCGTATAGCTTGAGGTGCTTCGAAAGGTGTTCATGTAGAGATAAAGTATTAAAGAAACAAAAATTTAATATCAATATTTGGTTTTGTTTTTTGATGGTTCACCTGACGTACAATGACCAATCGTTGATAAAAGACTTACATTCACTCCAGTAACCTTATCAGCCAAAACACGTAAACCTCAATAGGTGATACCAGTGCGCGAATGGACGTAGGCTAGAGTGTTCGTCCAGGTCTTTCAACAGCTGTGATATGCCTCAGTTTGCCCACCCAACAAGAAAGAAACTACTGAATACACATAACTAGTTACCTCGACGGTGTCGTAAAGCCGCAATGTCCACTTGTGTACCCATTTAGTGCGCATCTCTACTTGGATGTACTAACTCAGTAAACAGCATAAAAAAAAAGAGAAGAGAAATCATCGCTGGCAATACTGCCCACTTTACTGGCGAATCCGCCTTCTGGGCTTGACGCCTCTGCTCCAGCGTCGTACACGTCCTTCCTCTTCCGCCATTATGCTCCAACTTATAAAACTCTCAGCCGGCCATCTCCCGGCGACCGCGCCCAAGATCTGACGTACCACAACTGACTTCTCCCGGGCGAACACTCTGACTTACTCGGCCGATCGGCGGAGTGATACATCAGGATCCAACTTGTTTAGAAAACTGGTCAATTGACATTTATAACAGATGAAAATTATGTAACGTTGTTACTGATAAATTTGCAAAGCATTTTATTCCATAATACCAGCTAAATATTCATTAGTTTATTTATTGGGGTTGTGCTGAGTCATCATTCTGTCGCTGATCACCACCTTTTCAGAGTTCTGTTGCACACAACACTACCACCCACGATGAAGGCCTAATGACATGCATGAACTTCTGCCAAATGACAAATTGGAATGTAATCACTGGCTACCACTGCAAACAATCAGGATACTCACTGTATTCTTATTGGCCCGTTGGACAGCCAATGACAGGTAAGGTGCCCTCAGGCCACTATATAAGAGCCTCCTCCAGCCACTGGCTTTCATGTGGGGTAAGCATAGTTCTCTTGTGGTGCTGTGCATCGGGATTTGTCGCGCCTATTAGCAACGAAGGTGTGCAACTCGTGAAGGGCAGTGTGCTCACGTGGACGGGGAGGTAGCGACCTTCTGCTACAGAGCGCATCCCATGGGTGGTGGATATGGGAGCACCACACTGTGGTGTTGCTGGGAATATTCAAATACCAGCTCATGGACAAACTGGCCAGCGCTTGCGTTGTCGGAGCATCAGGTCGGCAGGTTGAGCAACGCGTAAGAAGATTGGCACACAGTTGGAAGCAGTATGTCGGCAAAGGTTGACAGGAGACCGAGGTGCTGAAAAAGCAAAATGTGCGAACCGCCATCTAGAACTTGCAGGCAGTGGAATATTTTTGCTGTGTGGGGAACTCATTTCACCCTCTGCTTACGTCTTTCGTTGCAAATTCGGAAACAAATTATCAAAATATCCTACTTTCTCCATGTCCTAACCTTAATTATTGTGGTTTATTCCCTGCACGCTCTGTCGCACAACTTTTTCCAGTATCCTACTTTATTTGTACTGGTTTTTCTGTGCCCTTATAACTGACTCTTGCTCTCTACGGGATGAGTTCATAGCCTCAGTTGCAGCCATGCCTCCAGACAACCCTGCTCAGCTCACAAGGCTCTCGACCTCCTATTATCTTGCATGTTACATAAGGTGTATAATACTCTGCCTTGAGATACACTCAATCCTTCCTCGCATAATAATTAGCTACCCGTACACTGACACGGGGTACACATTGGCGTAGTGGGATTTGGGGGCTCGCCAGATAAAAAGAACTGGCTTTCAGTCCTGCTCGAGACACGCTGATGATGCCTACTGCAAAGCACAGCAAAAACTATGGTACATGATACCAGCACGACACGGCTCCAACCCAGCAGCCAAGGCTACATACCTGATAATAATCATGAATGCTTGCAATCTTCTATTGTAAAATTTAACCTAAGATACAAGAGAAACTTGTTTTGTCAAATTGTTGTCAGTTTTTCTTTTTTATTTGGGAACCACTATCTTAACAATGTTGGCTGGTAAAATTTCTTGCATATGGTTTTGTTCTATGTGTGAAACATTTTGTCTTGGATTCTTTAATGATTTAGGATAGGCAATTTTGTCATGATTCTGTTTTAGTTTAGTGCTAGAAAACTCTGAACACACCCCTGCTATATGTTATTCAGTTTTGTAGGAATGTTAATTTATTTTCTTCAGCTTCAAGAGGCCTGTAAATTTTTTTTGGTAGCATTACTCACGTACATGTACTCCTTACTGATAATATTGGAGACTAAGTTGGTCATGATTGGACTAGATGTGTTTTGTTTCTTTCCTAAGTGTGTGAAGTTCCACCCGAATGGTGTGCTGCTGGCAAGTGGGTCCACAGACAAGACAGTGCGCGTGTGGAATGTTTATGACTCAAAGTTGGTGAGGATCCTTGTGGGCCACAAAGGTGCTGTGCAGGCCGTGGCGTTCAGCCCCGATGGAAAGTACCTAGCAACTGCAGGTTAGAGCACAATACATGTTTGCAATGATTACTACAAGTGAAAATACAGTAACTCCTCTTGACAGCTAATTGAACTAAGTGCCAAAACATTAGCTGGATGGTATGGCTTTAACTCCCCACTGCGGAAAGTTCACATTCCCAATAAACTAACAAATTTCATTTTGTTCGAGGGGGTTTGGTATGTTTCAAATTAATTTTTTCATGCAAAGTTTTGCTATCAAGTGTTTTCCGCCATTCTTGCTATTGCTCTGTTTGTGTGTCGGTCATTGGTTCTTTCTTAGTGTGAATTTCGCTGTGAGCTTGGACTGTAAGGCAGTGCAACTCTCGCTGCTCTGTGATCACAAAAACCCTCACTTTAATACGAGTCATAAGAAGATGTAGATGGTAGGAACAAAAACCCTCATGACCAGGAGTTCATTGCCTTTTCAGCTGTGTGTGGTTACTATTCCAGTTTAGCTGATGGAGGGTTGCCACTGACCTGGACAGTCAGGGAAAGTCAGGAAAGATTCAGTATATTAAATGTAGATAATTTAGACTCTAAATTACCAATGTCTTAAATTTTTTTACCATGTTGATCATTAAAATATGCTTACATTTTGTTTAAAAAATGGTCATGTCCTACTGTTGTAAAAAAGCGAAACACATTTCAGTTTTAACAAGTGTAACTTGGCTTTGGTTGTTGTGCTGTTTTTCAGAAATTCCAAAATTCATCACTCACTACACCAATTTTGGTAATCCGTTTGCACCAATTCATACAATTGAACAGACGTTTATGATATGCCGAGCAGATGTACACTGATTGACAGTGTGATGTGTTTTTGAAAGGGAATAATTCTTTATGTAGAGGTTAAAATTTTTAGAAGCAGAACACAGGCAGCAATAAAACAATCAGATTGAGCTTTATTTTTGATATCACATAAATCTAAGATTTTTTTAAAACCCCACATTACTAATATAGTTCATTTAAATGTTTGTCGGTTATCGTAAGTTGGCAACTTTGATTTCTTCAATTTATTTGCTGTTCAAGTATTTTGTTTGTTCTGTATTATGAAACGTGACATCTAAAAAGACAATGTTCAGTAATTTTTGGCTTGATGGTACAGTTAATTCACAGTTCTCAAGTTGGTCTGCGCAAAGTGGAAGAAAATATAAATCAGGCTTTTTGCAGAATGTGTGAATGAACATTTCAGCTTGGTAACATGGGATGGCAAGTGGTTCAGAAAATTTGGAATTTATGCAAGCAAAAATATCACAACCACGTTTGCCTTCTTTTTTTGCCACAAAAAGTGTTTCAGAGCATATATCTCTGCCGGGATGTGGTAGACATTCTATCATGAATGGTGTTGAGCAATAACAAATAACAAATACAAGTGCAAATACTGAAAGACAAGAAACTGTAAACAAAATGTTACAAGGCAAGGAAGCAATGCAGTGTCGAATGTGCGGGCGGTGGTGGCGGCGGTACTTCACTCACATTTGCATATATCTTGTCGCAAACTGCTTCCACGCAGAACACACATGTGTATGTAATTACATTTGCTCTTTTTCCCGCTTACTACCTGCACGTAGGGCACGGCCTTGAAGTGCATCTACTGTGTGCAATTATACACGATTCAGTGGCCTGCAGCGCATTGTTTCCTAAAATGATAAGGCTATAGTGATCCTTCTAAACCGAAGAGAGATCGCAAAGTTCTTAGTTTGACTGACAAAATGAAAATGGTACATTTAAGTAAAGACAATATATCTGTAGCAAAAGTTGGCCGCAGGTACGGAAAAAACCGGGTGTATAAATCGTACGTCACTAAATAAAGCACAACAAATGAGATAAAGTGTTAGTACTGCACCGAAAACTGCAAAAAAATCGCTCCAAGTTAATTTTTGTGTAATCAATGGTGCTTTATTAAAAGGGAAACTGCTAAAACTTTGTCCTTATCCATGTTTACAGTGGTGTAAAATTTTTCAGTGACCTATGTGAAAAAAAAAATGGCGTCAAGTATATTTTAGTGTAATCAGTGATGCCGTATTAAAAACGAAATTGCTATGATCGTTAATTACTGTTAAAATATTTTATGTTTTTGTTAATTATCATATTATTTTCTGCAATTTATATGCACTACATACAATCAAGAAATATTTACATACAATTCCCAGATATTCATGCCTTTGTAGTCATAGTAGTAGTCTTGTGTGGTTCAGTTGACAAAGATAAAGTAAGCATTGCACACAAGAAATAGTGTTATCAAATGCCACTCTATCAACGCTCAATGCATGTCCTTGGCAGTGTAGGGTGTGTGATGGGGAGATAGCACGGTGGATCAGGCCATGCTGTGTTGCAACGTCAACAGTAGCCCACCACCTAGCTCTCAGTGCGGTGTTGCCAAGTCACAGCGTCCGCTCATAGTGTGGCTGCCGCTGTATCAAACATGCACTGCGTTGCACACGTTACGTGTAATTTTTACGATATTTAAATGTTGTGGGACACTTTATGAATGTATTAAAGATCTGTACCTTGCACAGATATAGTAGTATTTGAGATTAGAGGTTAAAAATATTTTTTATAAATTGTAAATGTGTACAGTCGAACCTCGTTAATACAAACCCTGTTAATACGAAGTTCTCATTAATACAAAGCGATTTTTATTCCCCTTGGAATGCGACAAGAAATGAAATTATTACTTTAATGTTTAATAAAGATCTTGTTTATGCATTAAACCATACTATATGAAGTTCTCAAGTAAAAGGAAGTCATTGTGGTGAAAAGACTATTTAATTTGTTGGGATAAACAGAGTGACCATTATTTTAGAAACTTTTTAAGATTTTAGTGAACATCTGTTAATACAAACCTCATTATTACAAACAGCCAAAATTTTCGTCCCTTCAGGTTTGTATTAAAGAGGTTGGACTGTAGTGGTTTGTGTAGGTTATTACGGTGATTGCATATTGTGGTTTATGTAGGTTAATACGTTGTCCTGAATATACGCTGTTTTTGTTATCAGCTGATTTCCTGGATCGAAATACCGTGGATAGGGCAGTCCGACTGTATAAACATTATTATTTCGTACGAGAGTCCAAACCAAGCAACAAAAGTGTGAACCAAATACACGAGGCATGCAACGTGCGATACAATACTTACTACACGAAGCGAACAAACATTACCGGCATAATTCGGCCTTAGTGGACCAAAATTTTCCTTCACGATCAAATTGGACTGTATTTCAAAATTTATGCGAGGATGCAAAGATACCGTATTTATGCAGATATAGGCCGCACCTTTTTTCCAAAAATAAGATCTCAAAAAATGGGATGCGGCCTCTTTGCGAGATAAAAAAAATTTTTTTTCCCCCCCGAAAAAATGATGAATATGTCAACATTGCACACTCTACTTTACTGTTTTAATTTATTTTATATGCACGAAAGTCGAAAACAGAATGTAAGCACACGTAATAAAACATTCGTATACGGCCCACGTACAAAACAAACATCGGGTGGCGGCCAACCGGCCCTCGCCCCCCTCCCCTAGACATACTGTTGCGGCATCTGCGGCCCGGCAACTACCGCTCACAAGATGTTTTCTTGAACTACAGATCACGAAGGTGGCGTAGGTTTTTTTTTTTTTAAACAAAGTACCGTACGGAGTTGAAAATAAGGGCGGGCCACTAACACAGAATAGTATGTTGACATTTATTTGTGTTTTGCTTGTATCTGAGGGCAAATATTTTAATTAGTGAGAATACTATGGTCAGTTTATAAAAGAAACCATTAAACTTGGTAAACTTTCTTGGAAGTAAAATAAATAAACAATAAAAGCATACATGCAAGTTGGCTTTGTTTACAACAGGTCCCGTGTAACGTTTGGAGTAGGCTAGCGTAGCGTCAGATGCACGAGGCCAGCCGGCAGAGTAGAGAGTATGGCGGAGTGGCGAGCGTGGTGTGAGACAAAATTAAGCTTACAGTGTTGCCAGAATGAGTGTTGCTCACAATATGTACATTTCCTTCCCGCTTCTCTCTTCCTGTGTTCCTGTGCATACTGCACCACTTTGAGTTCAAAGCTAGCCTTATAACTCGCTCTGTCCTTTCCCATCTCTGACGTGTGCAAAATATAAATAAATATTTGTATACAAAAACAAATAAATAAAATAAATATGTATAAACAGAAATAAATATGTATGTATATAAAACTATGTAACGATGTAAAAATATAACTGTGAAATCTCCGGTACACGTTTACGTAGCTGTACAGCGTGACTCAAGCTCTCCTAAACAACACTGGTAACAAACCAAACCACGTGAAAACGGGTTTGTGGCAGGTGCAGACGAGTGGGTGGCTCAGATAACGGAACTGATAGCTAGGCAAGAGGGGAGGTAGCAACACAAGCTGTAGGCAAGGTCAAACTCCGCTACACGCGCTAGGTAAGAAGATGATAAGCAAGAGGGGTGGGGGGATGGCTACACACGATGCAGACAAGGTCAAGCTCAGCTACGCACGCGCTCCAATCGATGGCGCGCAGCAGCTGTCATCACACTATGAATACATGGTTGCCAAGCTTCAGCATTTTGGTGCGGCCTCTTTTTGAGATATTACTTTTTCTGCAACTTTTGTTTTGAATTTAGGGTGCGGCCTGTATCTGCACGCGGCCTGTATCTGCGTAGATACGGTATGACATTGATTGGTAACGTGCTGACACGGAAGCACTACTCAACCACCATGATGTCTTACGAACTACTTGTCTTTTGTTTTGGGAGACCAGGTTCTCCAACTCTTGAGGTAGCGCCACAGTGTTACCAAGCTCACAGCAACGCGGGAAATTCAAACTTTATGTGTCCACACTCAGTTTCAATACGATTGTCACACAGGAAACTAACACACTATTTACAACATTTACAAGTCTAAACAAATATATTACTACTTAGTGGAAGTATATATGTATTTATCTAATTTTAATCTTTTAAAGTTAATACGCAGTTGCTGGCATGGAATCTTATTGCCGATATTCTTTCAGTATCCTACGATGATTGGCCATGTCTTAGTTATGACACACATACGTTGTCTGGGCAAAAACCTGAATTCATCATTCTGCAATCCATTTAGTATCCTAAAGCTACAATGGCCTGTTGTCTTTTCCGTGACTGATAAGCAGTTTAAAAAAATAAGTATCCATTAACGTACCTGTATCTTTAAGTGTCTTTAAAACTACAGCAGATGTAATTCACAAATTGTCGTTATATAATTACACTGTATAAACAAACACGTTTTAACAAAAGTGTAATTTATATTAAACTGCTTTGATACTTTTGGAAAAATATATTCTTTTTCAGTAATATGTATTAAAAATCTTTAATTTTTGCATTGGTATGTCAATTTTCAAAATTAGGCATGGTTGACATGCATACATATTTAAGATATACATACAGTAGGTTATTTTACACACAAATGAATTATAGATGCAAAGCAAAGGGGCTTACATTTGGTGGAAATTTTACGACTTTGCTGGATGGATATAGGAGCTTCGCTTCATTATACGTAGGCACTGCCTTACATGCCACATTTTGTTTTCTTTACAACACTTACGCATGGTAGTTTTAATATTTCAAGTAATTTTTCTTTCTTAATTTTATTGAAGTTTTGATAAGTTTGTTTTGCTAATGACATTGTTTAAACTCATGGATGATAGTTGCCAGGCAGAACTACACCTGAGTATGTATTCTTGTTTCCTTGTATTTACAGACGATATAAATACTCTTTGAGCACTGAGCACTGAGGTTGTGAGTTGTCACTGGGAGAGTTGATGAGAGTTTGATTTTGTTTAACTAAGTAAATATGAGTGAATTGTTTGAAAGTAGCTGGTTTGGGTTGAATCTGTTTTTTGTAGCCATGTGTTGGCAAATAAGTAATATGTGTTCTATGAGCTAGGAAGAGCAAGTGTCCCGCCATTGACCAATGGACACACATAGAACCAGTTTTTCAGCACCTGAGGGTGGTTTTTTTTATATAAGGTAATATGTATATACTGTATGTAGGAGGAGGCCCAACCTAGACTATTTTTATTGTTTAACTTATGATGGAGGGATGATAATTGAAGTTAAAGTATAGGAAATGATTTAAATGGTTTGAAGTAATTGATGTGTTGCTCTTTGTGAAGTTTTGTTATATAGCAGTTTTGGGTGAATTCTGTATTAAAATGTTCCATTAGTGATCAGTGTCGCTGAAAGGAACACTTATAGTAATTGTTTGGCATTGTGGTTATGTGTGTTCTGCGAGAACCTGCCAGCCCAGTCACATACTAGTACAGTCATATTTTATCTGCCAAAGATACCTAGTCACTTTCATTTTGATTTTTGATTATGGGAATGTGTACCCAATAGAAAGACTACAAAGAAAATGAAGTGCATTTTGTAGAATATGAAGTAATACAAAGTAACGTTTCGTAATCAAAATTGTGATGTTGAATAAGTTGCGATGATATTAGGGTAGTCTGTATGGGTGAATGGTTTCATCAGAATTTGTAAAATAATTTTATTAGTGACCAAGTTATGTAAATATTGTAACTAATGTTTTCATGTGTTGTGTGGCCAGGCAGCAGTCTGGCCCAGTTTCAGAGAGTGATTAGCTGTTTGGACACAGCAATGTTTACAAAGGTATCATTTAAGTTTTGTGTGTTTTTCTTTAAGTGCTGAGAATGGCATGAGAAATGTTCAATGTTCTGATAATGTTATTATTTTGTTTTTGTATAATGATGTGTGAATTCTTGAAGGTTGGTAAATGAGAAAGCAGGGAAACTTTCAATAGTAAAATCTCAAGTTATGGCTGTATGTTGTGGAAGTAATGTATTGTATTAGGCCAAGTTCAAGGTGCTATAATTTAAGAGGGTTTTAGATTGTAATATTGGTTTAATGGATCCTCTAGTATAATAGAGAACACAGATTTATCTTTTAGGGATTAAAAGAAATATTGTAATTACGAATATGTTGGAAATGGACTGATATGATGGGAGGTGTTTGTTCATGATGTAATAAGAATTTGATGTTGTTGGAACAAAGTTTGAACTCTGTTTTAAATAGAATTTGAACTACATGCAGTGTAAAAAAGAATTTAGTATTTGAATCATTGGACATTGGTAGTAATTGATAATCTGTATGTTATAATGATACTATTTTAGAAACTCTGGAAATAAAATAACTTAAGGACAATTTGTTAAAAGTTTTGAAGTTTTGTGTAAGACAGTGTGCCAATTTCTTACCTAATTTAAACGCCTGATATAGTGATGCTGTGTTTGTGCTTGTAACTTTCTGTGAACCGGATCCACTGTGCCAAGACTGGAATAATGTATTTCGTGCCGATCTAAACCGTAATCTAATAAACCAGAAATAGTGGAATATGGTAAATTATATTATTTCGGGACGAACCTTTTCTTTTAAAATTCTGACGCTGTCTGTGGAAATTCAAAACCTACAAAATTATTACTAGTAAATTCCGGAGTACGTGACTACCGATCAAGAGATATGTTCCAGCTAGTAACCTTGCCTATTTTGGCTGGGTTATCCCCGAGCTAGTGCACTGGTCTAGGAGGACTGGTGTGCTACATTTGTTGTAACGAGTGGAGCTCAGGTACTTGTACAAGAGCGAAGCGTTACATTTGTCGGCCCAAGTGGGGCTGAGGGACAAGGTGACGCGAGATGTTATAGTGTGGTTAGATGGTCAGAAGCTAGGAATGGAAGTTGACACAGGGTCAGGTCACACAATTACTAGTAGTGAAACATACAGACAATTATGGCCTACACAACCAAAACTACAAGCTGCAAACATGGTATTACACACATGGTCTCAAGAATGGCTGGGAGTTTTGATGTCCTTAACTGTGGATGTGCAAACGAGAACAGCTTCAGGTATATTAGCCTTGTTAGTGGCAAAAGGAAAAGGCCCAAGTCTACTCGGACGTAGTTGGTTGGAGCCCTTAGGGATCAGTGTAGAAGGTATTCACCATTTACAGCAAGAACAAACTACGAAGGTGATCGAAGCATACTCACAAGTATTTGGAGAAAATGAACTTGGGCAGCATACGGGGCCACCAGTGACTGTACAATTGGAGGCTGGAACAAAACCAGTGTTTTGTAAGAGCCGGCCTGTAGTATTCGCTTTAGCAGATCAGGTTAGCACAGAAATTGACAGGTTGGTAGAGCGAGGGGTACTTGAACCAGTGGCATAGTCCTCATGGGCTACACCACTGGTACCAATAAGGAAAGCAGAGGGTTCTATACGACTGTGCGGTCACTACAAATGCACAGTTAATGCAGCGTGCAAAAAAACTGATTACCACCTTCCAACAATAAATGAAGCCTTCTCAAACTTGGCAGGAGGAAAACTTTTTACAAAGTTAGATTTGGCAGAAGCCTACCTACAAGTTTCAGTAGATAAGGCAACATCAGATATTCTTACTGTAAATACTGTGAATTGACTATTTAGATTAAAATGGTTGCCTTTTGGAGTTTGTAATGCCCCTGCAATCTTTCAGCGGCTGATGGCAACCTTGTTGGCAGGGATATCAGGAGTAGTTGTTCTCTTGGATGATATATTAATTATTGGGGCGACAGAAGAATAACATTGGCTACGGGTACACCAAGTGCTTAAACGAATTGAGGCAGCAGAACTACAGCTTAAAAAATCAAAATGTGTGTTCGCAGCCACGACAGGTGGATAACAGTGGAATACACCCAACACAGGAGAAGGTAAGAGCAATTTACAATGCTCCAGCCCTAACCACAAAGATGGAACTTCAGTCGTTTTTGGGACTGCTGAATTTTTACGAGAGGTTTTTACCCAATAAAGCAAACCTTTTAGAGCCATTACATAGGCTGCTAGACAAAGGAAAGGAATGGGAATAGACAGAAGTACGTCAAAAAGTCTTTGATTCAGCAAAAGAGGATGCACCTGAGTCATTGTGCTAGCCACGTCCAGCAGGGAAGGTTCGTGGCACTCGAAGGCCAAGCCGAGAGTGAGTGACGTATTGTTTGTTGTGTGCAGCGTGGATGACTCACAGCTTGAGCTCTAGATGTCAAATGCAAACTAAGGCTGTTTATGTGGTTATTGTGGTTGTCATCCTTTATTATTTTTCTCTATGTACTAAAATTAATCATACTGTAACAACCGTGAAATTATTAACCTCTCCAACGAGTGTAATTCTGTAGAACACTTTACTACAGCTGATTTGATGCACTATTACATAGTATATAAGCGAATACGTGATTTAATTGCTGAATAGTAAACCATCTTCATTCAAATTTCATAGTGTCACAGTAAAACCATGCTTTAGAGACATAACATATGCTCAAACTTTAGAAGTTTATGTTGAAACAGTTCCATTACAGGTTTACTGTACGTTTGCGCCGTAGCTACATTGAGAATGCAGTTCAGTCTCCAAAATTTAAAATTCATAGCTTCACTAAAATTACAAAATTAATAGCTTATACGTCACACATACCATTTGCTCAATGTGATAACGCATTGAGAGGGTTACCTAAATTAGATAATGGTAAGCATTGGTGCAATGTTGACATCTCAACTTACTTAAGTTAGATTGGATTTAGTGCGTAGTTTGCATAATATATTTATTTTCACGTTATGTTTGTTTTCGTCTGGCAAAAGAAACCTTAAGTGAATGGATTAACTCGTAAAAGTAGCTTCTTTTGTGTAATTTTACACACAGTTTATGGTATCCCTCTGTTTTAGAATGATACTGGCATTTACATTTTAAAATTTAATGTTTTTCAGTGTACCCTCCAAACGTTATGTACTGCACACAAAAGTGTACTGAAGGGGTTGCTGATGGCATAATAGAAGGCATGTTTTTCCATGTGGTGATAATGCTAGACGATGGCACTGGCGGGTTTTCTAGGTGTGCTGCTGTGCCAGCCCTTGCATCTATGTAATTATACCTTCCATAATATAATTCAATCTCTTGGTAGGCTTTCAAAACCAGTCTTATTCAGAGCTGTCTAAATACAATACCGTTTTTATCTGTATGTGACATGAGTAGATAATTTATTTCCTAAATCTTTTTATTGTTTTTTTGCTAAGTTATGGCAATCTGATTTTTGATCTGTACCGCGGAACTGTTTCCAAATTCAATTCGTTACAGTCAATTAATTGCAAATTTTCATTGAAAATACAAATTTGTAAACAATATACAATCGAACCCCGCTACTACGACATCGGCAACTACGACAACAACGCAACTACGACAATATTCTCGATTCCCTTAAAAAAAAATTTAAAAAATTAAAATCAAAAAGTGCATGAATTAAAAATTCTATTTAAAGTAGGAAAGATGTTTTAAAATACGTCTGTAAGCGTGCATAATAATAGAGGTGGTGTCCGTTAATAAATAAGTCGCAGCTATTAAAGAAAAAAAAATCGGCGAAAAACTCTAAAAACGTCTCCTGAAATACATTTGCGCCGCGCGCCTGGATAGGTAGGCCACGCGCCTCGTAAGTTAACCAGTGCACACAACACCGAAGATAAGCAGGTAACGTGATGACACATCTCTCTTCCGTCCTCTTTCTCCCTCTCCGTTTCTGCTCCTACTCACACTGTAACGCGACCCGCCCTCGGGCCGCGCTTCCCTCTCTGCCAAGGGATTTCCTAGGGTTCTTTTTCTTCGAAGTGGAGCTAATTGCTGGTTTGTTAGAGGGATTTTCACCAAATAAAAATACGTTCTGTTACTTCTGTGCACTGGCGTTTCTCGACCCTCAACTACCAGCCGATTTATTGTTTAATTTCCACAATTACAACAGGAGATTTGACCAACATTTACAAAAACACCGGCGTACCAGTGGGCAACGTTCCAGATACATCAAGTACTACATAAGCTCGTGTTAGGGTGCGGTCAGTCCCGGATGCGTGAGGATCGCCGACTCGGGTTTTCGCGGCTGCTGCTTGCTAGTATAACAAAAAAAAACCTCTCTCTCCAACAACTATATTCCCAGAGAAAACCAAAATCTCAAAATACACTAATGGTGCACTCAAAGTGCCCACAGCTCTCAGAGTCAATCCAAAGGTAATGACCGTGACCAGCCCTTGCGGCATCACCGTTCGGCCGCCCCACAAAACGCACCCGCCGACGTCCCGAGTCAAAACCCTTCTAACCTCTCGCCCTCCGTCCGCTTCCCTCGCACCCGTCCTGCCGCACCCTGACCCAATTTCCTCCGCCTTACAAGATGGAGTACAGTTTATGCTTGCCTGTATGCTCAAATTTTGGTGCTAACCAACAGGATTAGTTCGCACCTGCTTAAACAGTATTATAATTATCCAGGACATAATTTAAGATGTAGACAAATACACAGGATAACACAGTTTTTAAACAAATAACAAGTGGATCAGGGCGCAAGAATATAGTTCC
>PNEQ01078091.1:0-19423 GCA_003012365.1 Medauroidea extradentata
AATACAAAAACCCTTGAAAATGTAAATTTTGGTACACGGTACCGGCCATTTTGTTCTGTAAAATCAAAATGAGGGCAGATAAAAATCAATAACTTTGGGTTTGAACTGTTGAAATATGTACATTATGTGTGACAAAATTTCAAATTTTTTCAAAATGGGTCAGCAACCACCCTTGGGTGATTTTCCATGAAATGACCCTGCTGTTTCCACAAAGACAAAGTACATACATTATATTTTTCCTAAATAAAATTTATACATAGAGAATATCTGAATCCTGACACAATGACGAAAAGAATGAATCATTGCTTGACAAGTTTATTATTATATCTGTAATTTATGATAATTGCTTATAATTTATGGTTATTACTCTCATAAATTGGGGTGGTGACACATGGCACGTCAGAATTTTTTTTACGTTGGCACAAAGATTTTCCCTTTAAAAACATAATTTATCGTAAAAAAATATTACAATTTTCGAAAGCAGTACGTTCTACTTTTTTGTCTGAGAATTACTGAAATAGCACCATTTTGCACCTACAAATACAAATTTTTCTGGGGGTGGACTCTCGGACTCCCCCCTTTTTGGTTTGTGGTATGCATACATATACTTCTTAAGGCTTACTACTCCCTTTCCACCCAAGATAATTCCTTAAATCCACCTCTGCTATGTGTGTAGGAGTGAACAGATAAAAAGAAAAACCCTAGGCTCAGAAATACCTGAATTGTTTAGTCACCACGTATCTATTTGTATTGACTGCACTTTCCCTGCAAGACTACTCCCATGTCTTCCGTCTTCATTTATAGATCCTGCCTGTCTTGTAGACCCATGTACTTGGACCTATTGCATTGGTCTTCTCTTGCGGGAATCCTCTAAACGGTGATGTTCCTGGGACCCCGGCATTGGTGCTGGTCTCTCTGGTGACTGTTGTCGCGTGGATATTGGCGTCTCCTTTCTTTCCCACGTAAGGGTGCCCTCCAGCTGGCTTCCTCCAGGTGCCGGGAACAACTGTACCCTGTTTCTTCGCACTTGTCCCTGGCGTGTCTGAACTATGTACAACCGTGGAAGGGAGCCAATGCCTGTATTTTCCCATAACACTTCATACCATGGATCCACACTCTCTCTCCCACGACTAGTTGTCGTAATTCTTTGGCTCCATGTCTTCTATCAAAGTTCCTCTTGTTGCGCTCTTTCAGTCTCTAATCCCTCCATCTTAACATTTACAATTCCGGCCTTTCCTATGTTGGCCGCTGTGGCTGGTTTATTATTGGCAGTGTGGTTCGTAAGGTTCGCCCGAATAGCAGTTCTGCTGGTGATAGGCCTCCTTCTAAGGGCGTTGTCCTGTAGGCCAGGAACCCTAGGTTAGGGTCTTCTGACTTAGAGAGGATGATCTTTGCTGTCTTCACCGCACTCTCAACCTCCCCATTTGATTGGGCAAATTTGGGACTTGATGTAGTTAGAGAAAACCCGTAAGCTTTGGCAAACTGCTGAAACTCTGCTGATGTGAACTGCGTGCCCCCATCCATACGCACTTCTTCGGGTATGCCATGACGAGCAAATACATTTTTGACTCGTGCTATGACTGCAGTAGAGGGTGTGTTTGGTAACTGCACTACTTCAAGAAATCTAGAAAAGTAATCCTGGATGACCACGTACTTTTGCCCGACTACTTCGAAGATGTCCAAGCCGAGCAGCAGCCATGGTCCTCGTGGCAATGAGGTAATTTTCATGGGCTCTGCCTTCTGACTTCTCCGCTGCAAGCATTTATTGCACTCGTCCACCATTTTCTTTATCTCATCGGAGATATTGGGCCACCATAGACACTTTTGCACGTCTGCAGCATTTAGTGATTCCCACATGCCCGTCATGTAGTCGTAGCATCTCATATATTAAGCGTCTGGGAACAACTATTCTAGTTATGTACATGATGAGGCCTCCATACAGTGATAGTTGGCCTCTTTATGCCCAAAATTTGTTGTTTTTGTCTTGAAATCCTTCCTGTATGTAGGCTTTCAGCTGCCCACATTCTGCATCTTGGTCTTGTGCTTTCCTTAACTCCTCAAGCCTGGTGTCTGTGAATGGGGTTTCTTTTATTATCGTCTGTAGAAACAGTTCCTCCTCTGCAGCCTCATTCCCATTATCTTCTGGGTGTTCAACTGGGGCTTATGACAATGCATCTGGGATACAGAAATTCTTGCCCGGTACGTGTACCACTGTGTACTCATAACACATCAGGAGCATCCTCAGTCGTTGCAGCATGGCCGTTACGTCTGCCAGAGGTTTGGTTTGCAGTAGTGGCACTAGGGGTTTGTGATCAGTGAGTAGCGTCAGTCTTAATCCCAAAATGTATGTATGAAATCTCTCGCATGCCCAAATAATGGCGAGAGCTTCCTTTTCTATCTGCGCATACTTCCTTTCTACCTCTGTCAGGGAACGTGATGCATACATAACTGGGCGCCACTCACCCTGGTGCTGCTGTTCTAGGACCGCCCCTACTCCAAATGACGATGCGTCTGCTGCGATTCTTGTGGGTGCCTTTTGTCTGTATAGTGTGATGACTGGTTCCATGGAAATTTCCTCTTTAAATCTTTGTACTGCTTTTTTTTGCAGTAAACCCAAGGTCCACTCATTTTCTTTCTTGAGGAGTTCTCTAAACGCTTCTGTTTACTCCACCAACTTAGGGATGAATTTCTGCGAGTAATTTACCATGCCCAGAAATCGATGGAGTTCCTTAATGTCCGATGGCTCTGGAATTTCTCTGATGGCTCTGACTTTTTACACTGTCAGGTTGGACTCTACCCTCACTGATCTTATGTCCCGTAACCCTTTCCACTCCAAAACTACACTTCTGTCTGTTAAGTGTCACTCCCTCTCTGTGTAGTCTCTATAGAACCTCTTCTACTCTCACGTTGTGTTCTTCTTGTGTTGTTCCAAATACTAAGATGTCATCTGCATGACTCACCACTCCTGGTGCTCCCTCTAGTATTGTCTGCATGCTCAGTGGAAATTTTCAGGTCACGAATTTATACCAAACAGCAACCTTCTATAATAATACCTCCCGAAGGGTGTCATGAACGTTGTCAAATGTGCACTTGTTTCCGTGAGTGGTACTTGCCAAAATCCTCACGACGGATCTAAAACTGTAAAGAGAGTGGCCCCTTCCAACAATGACAGTGATTCGTCCACTGCCAGGAGTTGTAGTCTCTCTCGCTGAACATTCTTATTTAGTTCTGTATAGTCTACGCATATTCTCAATGCCCCGTCTTTCCTTGGTACTATAACCATGGGCGTACACCAATCTGTTGGGCTGTCGATGGGTGAAATAACCTCCTCCATTACTATTTTATCCAGCTCTTGTTTGACTCTTTCTTTCAAAGGCAGTGCTACTCTTCGCGGTGCCACTATGGCATGTGGCGTGCATCCCTCTTTTAGCCGTACTGTTATATGCAACCCTCATTTTCCGCAATCTAAACACTTCCTTGTATTTGTCACACTCTGTGTGATGTAGCCTGCATTGATAACTTCACTCACAAAGTTAAGTTTGACTATGTCCAATGCCATACGTGCTGGCCTACCCAATAATGGTGTGTCCTGCCCTTCTACTACAAACATTTCTTGTCTTACTTGTTTGTTGTCATATTCTACCGTCACTTGTGCTGTTCCTAACACTTTCACTGCTTGCCTTCCTACCCCATACAGTTTCATCTGTGTTCTTACTCGCGTTAGGTTTAACTCGTTACACAGCTCTTCTTAAACACTACTTGCTTATTCTTAATCTTCATTGCAATGGTACACGATTTGCCCCCAGCCACTTCCATGGCAACCTCCCCCATGTGGAGTATTCTGTATCCTGGCATTCTTCCACAACGTGTACCCTACCTGTCTTGCAGCATCTACTAAAATGCCCCTGTTGTCCACACTTGTAACACGAACTTTTACTTGCTGGGCATTTATACCAAGGATGATCTGGGGCATTCCCGCACCTGGAGCAGGCATCTGATTGGTTACGCTGACGTCCGTGAGAGTCTTTAAAAGGGGAATCACTAGTATTGTGTCGAGGTGGCAGTCTAGTACCCTTCTTTACTTTAACAACCTCCACACTGGTCGCCTCTTCGGTCTGCCGCACTGTATTTTGTTGATTTCTCACCGTTTCGGCTTGCCGTATCCGCCGAATAGCTTTCTCTAAATCCAATTCATTGTCTAGTTGTAGAGATTCTGACAACATGTCGTTTGCCACCCCTATTACGAGGAGCGTTGTAATTAATTCTTCTTTCAGATTCTGTAGTGTGCATGTATCCGCCAATTTGCATACATTGTTTATGAACACATCTGCAATCTCGCCTTCCGCCTGTCGCCGTTTGAAGAATTTAGCCAGCTCAAAGATAATATTCCTTTTCACTACAAAAAAATCTGTCAAAATTTTTCTTCACATTTTCGTATTTCTTCGTCTCGTCTGGCTTAAGGCCGAATGAGTCCAGCATGTCGTCTGCTTCTGGTCCCATGCAGTAAAGCAGCATGTTAACTTGCGCCTCTTCGGGTTTTTTGTCCAGCTCTGATGCACTCCTAAACCGTTCAAAACATCGTATCCACTTAAGTCACTCCATTGACGTGCGGAAATTGAAATTTTCAGGTGGAACGACTTGGAATTGTGCCGCCACCATTGCTCGCGCTTGTTGCAACTTTCGCGTCCGCGCCTGTTGTTGCTACCCAACCTGCACTCTCACTTTCCCGACCTGAGTATCTATTATGACACACACACTATGTACACATGTGCAATCCCACTTCTGACACCATGTATTGTCGGCTAATTGTCAGGTCTAAATCCCGTGCTGGCTCACGTCTCTTTCTCCTTAACCGCCTCCATCTTGACTGCCTCGGCCCCGTTACCCAGGGTGCCCTTGGTATTGTTTATTGTTTACAAACACACGCTATCAACAACACAGCGTACATATACGTCTTAAGGCTTACTACCACCTCCTACCCCAAGATAATTCCTTAAATCCACCACTGCTATGTGCATAGGAGTGAACAGATGAAAGAAGAAAAACCCTAGGCTCAGAAATACCAGAACTGTTTTGTCACCACCTTATTATGCATGCATAATTAACTAACCAAACACTATCAGATCTTATCTTATGCATGAACACAGGCCTAGGAGTACCAATAAACATTGTGGAAATTGTTCTGGTAATTTGTTCTTTTAACTTGAGTGGAAGTTGTACTGCGACACTAGCACATCTAAGGCAGCTGCCCTGACAACTTCTATACACTCTGACCAAGGCCCAGTCCAAGTACTACAATGTCGGAACTTGCAGGTTTGGCAGCCACAGGAGACTACATAACTTTTTCTACTGATTCATAACTCTGCCTGATACAATTGGATCTGGAACCTTTTTACATAGCCTAAATCGCCTGTGAGCTTCTTGTTCCTCCATTTCTCTAGGTATGATAATTCATTAGGCCTGCATAGTTGCCAGTAAGCACGTGGATGCTCATTTTTGCTTCAGAAATCCATAAATGTTACATAATTAGGGCTTAACTTTATTATGTTCTATTGCATCATAACTCGGACAAGTACCTACAAATGTTCTGCACAGTGCCAATCCACAACGACCGCACAGGGTGACGAGTAATATGTGTACATACGTGTACTTAAATGCACAGAATTAAAGGGTGAAAATGGTGTGTTTAGAACTACTTATGCTAAGCGTTCCATCTTGCCGACAGGAAGAGGAAACTATACACGTATTGTAATCAATGTATACTTTCACGAAGGACCCTAAACACCTTGCAAATATCTCCGCACTACTGGCTCAGCCAGGTATTAGCTAAAAGGATCCTGACACTTTGCAGGTCTCGAAATTAATCTGCACCTGAAGTTAAACTGCATCAATAACAAACCTCCTGTTATAAACAAGTAATTTTACAATAAACCAAAATTATAGTAAAAAGGATTACCTGAAAATACCACCACTTCATATTGCATAACATAATACAGTAATAATTTTGAAAGTTCGTTATAGCCTACATATTTTAATATGAGACACAGTAAACTTATCTAAAAGCTACACATTTCAAACCACAAACTTAACAAAACACTTGTTTCAGAACTATCATAAATAATAATAATAGCCTAAGTTTTTACACTCGTAGTTGGGCTAATGTCCAGTGACGAGTAAACTTCTCACCCCCACATCCACTTTTATGTATAAATGATTTACCAGACAATATAAAATATGGCACACTAACACTTTTCACTGACGATACTAGTCTTATTATTTGTGATAAAAATCTTAACACTTAAGTGTTAAGTAAAACAATGCTAGACATTACAACAAACTGGTTTAAGGCAAATAAGCTTGTAGGTATTAAATGTATCGAAAACTGAATTTATGCAATTCTCAAATAACAGCGAAAATATTCCTGTTTTAAATCAATATGGAAATAGTATAATAAACAAAGCAACTTTTGTTAAATTTCTAGGTCTTAACATTGATAATAGATTAACCTGGACAAAACATATTTCGTTGTTGGAAAGTAAGTTAGCATCTGCTTGTCATTTATTTTATTTATTTATTGCATTCCATTAATCCTATGGGAGTACAAAAGTCTCAAGGATGTGGAACAAGTCAAAACAAACTAATATATAAATACAGTAACATGTACATGATAGAAAACACACTTATTTACATGACCAAGAAACGTTAATAACTTTCAATGATGGGTTATCTAACCAAACAAGGTTTTAAGTATAATATTCTGCTACAAGGAATATTTTGTACCTACATTTAACACACACCCACACACACAAACCTTAAGTAAATTTATATAGGCCCTACATCACAAAAAATGCAAGACAAATAGTATACACCGAAGTTTTAGATTTAGTGACATACAATATTGCACATGACTCAGACAAGATGACGACAATGACAACAACAACAACAACAAGAAAAAAAAAACACCTAGTCTGCACAGTTAAGAAATTCGTCCAAAGAGTAAAAAGAATTTGCAATTAGATAACTTTTAACTGCTTATGGAAAGTGTTGGTGTTACATTTTTTGAGCTTTGGGGGAAGTTAGTTGAATAATTTTATAGCGGTGTAATATGGACCTTTCTGGTACATGGATAGGTTATTAATTGGGTAATGGATATTGTGCCGAGTCCTTGTGGAATAAGAATGAATTGCTGAATTTGTCTGGAATAAGTCAAAGTTTTTTGAGAGAAAAACTAGAACTGAATAAATGTATTGACAGGGTAATGTTAGTACTTTTAATTTTTTAAATATTGGTTTACAGGGTTAATTTTTTTTTTGGCATATTATTCTCAACACTTTTTTCTGCAGGATAAATATTTTCTAGGCTTTGGTAGAATTTCCCCATAAGATGATTTCATATGTCATAATTGAGTGAAAGTGTACAAAATACATTATTTTTAAGGCTGAGGTTTCTAGCTTGTTGCCCATGCATCGTAGGGCATAACATGCACTGCTAAGTTTGCCTGTAATTTTTTTCTATACGGGTCTTCCAGTCAAGTTTTTCACTGATGTGTTCACCCAGGAATTTTATGTTATCAGTTTGCTGGATCTCATTTTCTTTGCATGACAGGTTTAAAGCATTATGCATTTTGTTTTTTGTTACAAATTCAATGAAGTTGGTTTTGTCTATATTTACTGTAAGCTTGTTTGCATTAAACCAATCATCTAAAGTACTGAGTACTTGAGAAGCAATTCTTGCAAGTTCACATTTATATTTATTTTTAAATTAAGATGCTGGTGTCGTCAGCAAAAAGAACTGAGACAGCTTGTTCCTTAACAGCTTATTCCTTATGTCACATGTTAAGAATGATGAAAGAAAATGTTGATTATAAGACTTTGAAACACTACTTCCTAAAAATATAGCTGAGGAACCTAATATTAAAAATTTATGTAATTAGTCTGCAAATTAATATCCAATAAATTAAAGATTTTCTTACAAATAGTGGTTAGATAAGCGTGTCCTATGGACTGTTAATGTATAATGTAACTGAGTGCATGAAAAACATATTTTTATTAATGTAATTTTATATCCTGACCTGTTATGTAATAGGTAATTATTATATTTTATGTTTTAATATTTTATATTTTTATGAGACAAATTCTATATCCTCAAACAGTATTACTTATATAGGATCAATAGAATGATGGAAACAAATAAAATAAAACCACACCAATCCTCCAGTCATCCCCCCCACCCCCCGTTTACAACTCTTCCCACAGTGCAACCCCCTCCCCCTCTATCCTAACCAGCACTGACAGTCTACCCCTCTCAGTTCACCACGCCCTCACTGGGTTTCCTTTTCCCTTAAAGGTCCCCTTAGCTTCCAGGCCAAAAGACCTACGGGCTAGTAATATGTCATGTCCACGTGTACGAAACTTTGAATTTCGTTAGGATACCACATAGAAAAAAAAAGAGATTAATTAATTAATTTATTTTTTATTTATTTATTTATTTATATTATTGCCTCCATATTTTCCAGAATATACTGGAAAGGAGTTGTCAAAATATATACACAGGTCATAAACAAACATATAACATGAACACAATTACAAATAAACACAACCTGGAGAGAGGTTGTCAGTGTACAGCATATTTACCATAACATTGCAACATTGACAACATAATACAGTACAAGTGTTTACATTATATACTTCATAACAATATCTTATAAAAAAGAAATATATGACATTTACATATAATCATTAGCTGCCTACCTTATAATTCATATACTCGTTTACAGAGTAGAATGACTTTTCAATTAGAAAAGCCTTTAGTTTGATTCTAAATAAATTGAAATTGCTAACATTTTTTATTGAAACGGGGAGTTTGTTGATAAGTTTTATACCACTAAAACGTGGATTTAGTGTATACATTTTAGTTCTGTGTCCTGGAACATGATTATTGTAACCTCTTGTGAAATGATTGTGAACATTCTTGTTTAATTCAATGTACGTATTTTCCTTTACAAATAGTATAGTTTGATATATGTACAAGCCGGGAAAGGTTAGAATCTTGAGTTCCTTAAATATAGATCCACAATGACATATCTTGTCCCTACCTGCTATAATTCTTATTATCTTCTTTTGTAGTTTGAATACCTTTATCCAATGGGTGGATTTGCCCCAAAAAATGATGCCATATTTAAGATAGGACTGCACATTAGAAAAATATAGAGCTAGTGTTATCTCAACAGAGCAAACTTTTTTAATTGAGTGAATGGCATAACACATTGAGGACAATTTTTTACAGATAAAATTAATGTGATCATTCCAGGTTAAATGCTTATCAATATGTAGTCCTAAGAATTTTATATTATCCACTCCCTCTAGATTATTGACATTTATGGGAATTGTTGCATCTTTTTTAGTTGTATTGTCTGTAAGAGTAAATTTCATTACAGAGGATTTAGATCTATTCAAAACTAGTTTGTTATTTATAAACCAGTTACTAATGCTCGTAACTGTTAAATTTACATTTTTTATCAATTCAACACTGTTTTGATCAGTTAATAATAAATTAGTATCATCTGCAAACATGACGACATCACTATTTTTCACTGATGAAGGAAAATCATTTATGAAAATCACAAACAGAAGAGGACCCAAAATGGAACCCTGGGGGACCCCAATATTTATGATGTTTTGGTCAGATAAATAATTATCATAAAATCCACTCTCATCGCAATAGGTTATTGAAGTAACTTGAATACAATTGGTCAGATAGGATTCAAACATTTTGAGCGGGGTACCTCTTACACCATATGTTTCTAGCTTGTAGAGTAGAATATTGTGATTGACACAATCGAAAGCTTTTGACAGATCTGCAAAAATACCCATAACCTGTTTTTCTTTGTTAAGAGCATTTATTATGTTATCAATAAAACAGAAGATTGCTTGTTCAGTGGATTTTCCTTTTATAAAACCAAATTGATTTTTAAAAATTATATTATGTTAATTCAAAAAGTTAATTAGCCGTTTTGCAATAATATTCTCTAAAATTTTTGAAAATGAAGATAGGAGTGCTATGGGTCTATAGTTATTCATATTTGTTGTACTATCACCTTTTTTTATACAAGGGTATTATTTTAGCCAATTTTAGTCTATCAGGGAAAACACCTTCTGATAAACAAATATTAAAAATATAGGTTAGTGGTGATGAGATGTACTGACATTTTTTTATTAGTACCGTGGGTATATACAACTAATTTCAGACTAGGAAGTATTGGTTCCAAAGGCAAGAAATACACATTATGGAGAATGAACAGTTGTCAATTAAATAATATACCGTGAGAATATTTAGTAACTGTAATTTTGTTCCAAAAAATGAAATTTATACATCATGTAATTTGACGTCACTGCTGTCCCAAATGCTTAGAAATGGAATTTCCGTTAATAAATTAATGCAATTTTGATAGTGATTCGTGAACTGGTGTAGTAAGAAAACGCAAAAAATTAGAACCAATTGATTTAATTTAAGTTGAACAAAACAGCAACTCAAATACAATTCTGATGAAGATGGAAAGCAAATTCCCTTGATAAAATGCAACTTACTTTATCAAATGGCACTGGTTCAGGAGGCTTCCTCGCCTTATGCATTTCTTCCTTCGCCAATATTCCCACTCTCTGATTTTCCTTTTTACGAATTAAACACCGACAAATTATGAACTGACGAAGCAAAACCATTTACATTGTTTACACATACAAATTTCACTCGAACAATTTGGCGGCTTTTACTTCCGAGAGATGACAACTTAACACCAAAAATTTGAACAGCCAGTAAAAACAAACTAAGTTACTCATATAAGTAGTTTTTGCACGTGTGATTTTTTTTTCATTATTACCGCCATGCTGAAATAGATTTTGGAATCTGCTAAGGACTGTGTCGCCATTAAGAGAATTTATTTATTTATTTATTTCATTTTCGTTCTGTTGATTCCTATTATTGGAATATACAACACATCAAATCAAGATACACACAAATTTTCAATTACAAAGTAGACAAAATAAATAAAATATTACACTACAGTTGTGTACATAACACAATTTCACATAGTTTAGTTTCACAAATACACACATGTTTTCACTTTATACAGTTAATACACAATGCAGTGTCTCACAACAGTTTATTAATATATTAAGATTTCACACTTCAATACAGTTTAAATGAAAATGTACATATGCATTCATATTCTTATATTGTAGGTACTTTACATGGTTTTTACTACTTAGCTTTCAGATGTTCTTTAATCTCATCAATACTATAAAAACAATTTTCCTCCTTTGACGCTTGGGAACAGCGTGGCGATAAGAGCCAGTGTACCACGCTTGACGAGAAGCATATCGCCTCTATTCACAGCGTGCCAAACTTGCGTGGCAGGTTTCCGTTGGTCTTTTTACTATGGGACTGTAAGCGGTGGCTCCGATATTTTATTTTTGAATAGTATGAAGTGAAGAGCAACGCCTACCTCCCGTTTTGCACTTTACGAATTCAGGTAATATTTTTGGAGTTACAACAGTCAAAAAAAAAAAACATTTTTTTTGCCATTTTGAGAGGTCTGAATACCATGTTTCTAAAAAGGGTGCTGCATGAAGCCTGGTTTCAAAGTTGTGTTCTTTTCGTAGGTAAACATAATTTGAATAATTTAAGCGGTATTGCATAGAACAGAATACGCATCACAAGCTACAACGCCGTCCATGCGCCAGTCGAGGACTCCTCTTAAAAGCCGACTTTTATTTATTTCATACACTTTTTACATAAATTCGCACATACATTAAAACATCTTTACACTGATATTCTTTCCAATCTCTCTTCTCATACCAATCTTACTCTACCTAATTCCTCTCATGTGACACTTCTTCCCTTCTTAGCGACATTACTCTTGTTCACTACATTAGTGCACCTATACCACATACCAATTAGAAAACTCAAACAACTTCCCTACCTACCACTTAATTACGAATTAAGTTTATCTCTCGAATTCACTTCTCTGCCACTTCTTGTCCATACTTGTGACTGTACACTTTCCACACACTGTTTATTCATTACATCTGTCCACTCTTTTCACACCTTCTTCTGTTGTTCTCCTACAGTCTTTTGGTTCTAACAACTTCTGCTTGTCTTTCTCTGTTTCCAACTGTTGGGGTCTCCCTTCACTGTTGCTGGACTGTCTTGCCCTTTCTCTGCTGCTGACTTGGAACTCCCACTCGCAGTTGTTGGATTGGCCATCCACCTCACTGTTGGAATGACTCTGCCCCTCACTGCTGCTGGATTTGCTCTCCATTGTTAACCTTTTTCCACTCTCATTGACAGATCGTTGTTGGCCTGATTCGGTAGCAGTTGTTTCCTGAACAACTTTAAGTTGGAAACTGTTTCTCCTTATCTTTCTTCCCTCCACTGAAATGAGATATGAGCGTTGAGTATCACCTGTTGAATATACTGTACCGTATCTCTGTAAGTCTGTGACCCACACTGTGTCTCGAGCCTGTATTGGGAGGATTTCCTGAACTTTATTGGACTTGTTGAAATTGCTCTTCTGGTGATGTTTAGCCTTTTGATGTATCGATTGAACTCATCCCTATTCACTGTATTTGGACACAAATTCCTCTGCAACACTGGTGGAGTATCGCGGAGTGACCGCCCCATTAACAGCTGTGCTGGACTATGATTAATGGCAGCTAGTTGTTGTGATTCAGTACGCCAACAATCCCAAGTGGGGATCAGCTGACCACTTTTTTTTACATTCTTTACTGCAGCTTCTACTTCTCCGTTACTCTGTGGATATCGAGGACTGCTAGTGACATGAGTAAAACCATAGTCCTTAGCGAAGTCTTTGAAAGCTTGAGAGGCATAGTAGGGCCCATTGTCTGACCTTAATTCTCGTGGTATCCCTTGGCGTGAGAAAGCAGTTTTACATTTAGCGATTGTAGCTGCTGATGAGATATTTGGCATTTCAAATATTTCCAGGAATGTAGAGTAGTAGTCTACCAGAATGAGATAGTTGTTATGTTCACGTAGTTGATTTCTTTATTTAATATTTACACATAGAATGAATTTTATTATTTCTTTTGAAGTAATCTCTTGAGTTTGTTAAAACAATGATAAACTAAGAGAAAGCATGCAAGGAGTTCATAGCTGCTTTTCATTTAGACATAACAACTCTCCCCAAACTGATGAGAATGTCATAGATCCAAGCGGATAACAGGTCGTCTTATTCTCGTTGATCGTCGTAAGGGGGGAACGTCTGAAGGAGGCACTGGCGTCCTCTCAGATGGTCTTATACAATATTCTTCTTCTTGTACACAGGAAGGTCTTACAACTTCATCTTGTTGTTGAGAGTTGTTCGGACCACCAGTCGTCGGAACAACTTCATTTGGTTGGTTGGTGTAGTTTGAACAATAATTTGTCGGTAAGTGTAATGGATGGTCTTTTAATAATCTTTGTTTGTTCGAATTGTTTCTCTGTATAAATGGGTGTGAACCCAGTGTCATGTCTGTCTTATCTATTTCACAAGATCGTAGTTTGGTTGAAGTGATGTTTGATCACATAACCTTGGTCCAGTTCCACTAGATAATGTAGCCTTCCGAGCCGTTCAACAATGACTCCAAATTTCCAGTGTTGAGAACCCACGTAATTTCGTGATTGAACTCTCATTCCAATTGGATAATATTTAGTTTGTGCTGAAATTACTTTCGGAAAAATGGATGTCTGAGTCTGTGGTCTTATGAGATCCAGGTCTGTTCTAAATCTTCTTCCAAAATGAGTTCAGTTGGTGTTTTACTATTAACTAGTGGAGTCGTTCGATATTTGAACAGAAACTCTATCAATTTGTCTTCAATGGATCCTGGTCCAAATGTGATGCACTTCAGCTTTTGTTTCAGTGTTTGTATAGCTCTCTCTGCTGACCCATTTGTTGCAGGATAATTTGGTGCTGAAAATTTTTGAGTAATGGCATGTTGATTGCAGAAGTTTCGGAATTCATTACTCTTAAAGATGGCAGCATTGTCACTGACCATCTGTTCTGGTAGACCATTCCCAGAGAAAATTTCTTTCAGAGCTGTAAGACTATTTGTAGAAGTTGGATTTTGTTTTGATATTTTGAAGTCAAGCCATCTTGATTTTCCATCAGTGACAATAAAGAAGTAATGTCTTAAAAATGGTCCTGCATGATCTATGTGAACTCTTTTCCAAGATGCATCAGGTTATTCCCAAGAATGTAAGGGGGTTTTCTTCGGATTTTTCTTCACATAACAACAGGCTTCGCAACTTTTGACCAAATTTTCAATATCTTGATCAATGCCTTTCCAATAACAATAGGAATGTGCAAGCATCTTCATTTTTACTATTCCAATGTGAGTATTATGAAGTGTATTAAGGATGTTGTTTTGTAGTGTTCGAGGGATCACAACGCGATTACCTCATAGTGTAATGCCTTGGTGTACAGAATATTCAAGTTCTAAAATATCCCCATTTAAAAGTCTGTTTTTTAGAATTGTTAATTCCTGATCATTATTTGTAGCATTTCGTATAATTTCGGCTGTGACAGTTCCATTTCTCGTCAGTGTTGATACAAGTATTTCAAACTTCCGTGATAAACATAGAGTAGATTCGTCTGATTTGTAAGGGTTGCAGTGACAAATAGTCAACAGTTTTATGTAGATTTGATGGACGGTGTTCAATGTCGTAGTCAAAACCACTCAAAAAAATGAGCATATCTGAGCAGTCTGTTAGCAGACATTATCGGCAAAGGTCAATAAGGAGCAAATATTCGTTGAAGGGGTTTATTATAATTTATTAAGGTGAATTTCCTTCCATATATATACTGGTAGAACTTCTTGAAACTCCAGTAGACTGCAGTAGCTTCTCTATCTAATTGACAGTAATTCTTTTCAGCTGTTGTTAATGTTCGTGATATAAAAGCGATTGGTCGTTCTTCCCCGTCTACTGTGTGAGAAAGAACTGCAGCTAATCCATAAGGACTTGCCAATACTAAGCGTTTTGAAATATCGAAGGGTGTCAGAATTCGTTCACTGGTTATTTCATGTTTGATGGTTTGGAAGGAATCTTCGCATTCTGATGTCCACTTGAATTTACTCTCTTTCTTCAAAAGTTGGTATAGTGGATGCATGAGATTTGTGGAATTTGGTATAGTTTTCACATAGTAGTTTACCGTTCCTAGGAAAGAACGGATTCCTTCGATATTAGTCGGACGGTCTGCATTGACAATAGCGTATATTTAGACTTCTGTAGACTCTTTTCTGATATGATGTGTCCTAGATAATTGATAATTCTAGTGAAAAATTTGCATTTATGTTTGTTGATGTGGATATTATACTTCTGTAGTCTTTGTAAACAATTTTCAAGTAGATTATGACATTCTTCGATGGTGTGTCCCTGTACAATGATGTCATCAAAGTAGGCAATTACTCCATCGAGGTCGTGTAAAATTTGATCAATAATTCGATTAAATTCGTTGGGAGCATTTTTCAGTCCAAAAAATAACCTCTTTACAGCATAAGTGCCACGGTGAGTAGAAATAGCAGATATTTTAGCACTGTTGTTATCTACTGGTACATGTAGGTATGCTTTATGAATGTCTAATGTACAAAAATAATTTCCATTTTTCGTATTGTGGAAAATGTCTTCTATTTTCGGTATTGGATACCTGGTGTCATGTAATTGTGGATTGACTGTTACTTTGTAATCGGCACAAATTCGTACACTTCCATCTGGTTTTGGAATTGATACTAGAGGAGTTCCCCATTCTAATACATCGATTCTTTCAGTAATTCCTTGAGTTTTTAACAATTCTAGCTCTTGGTTGACCTTGGGTAGTAGTGCGTAATGTACTGGTCGAGGTTTCATGAAAATGGGAATTGCCCCTTCTTTTAGTTTAAGCGAACATTCGTATTTGGGTATCGTGCCAATATTTGGTTCAAATAACTCTCTCTGTATTTCTCAATGATTTCGGGTACACTGGATGTTATTTTATTAACAGGTCTGGTATCTTCTGATTTATTATGTGATAGTCGAATTAAATTTATCTTTAAATTTCTAATCCAAGATCTACCTAGGATAGGAGTGTATGGTTCTTTTACAACAAAAAGATATTGCATGCTTGTAGTGTTGTGATAGTAAATATGAAGTTTAACCTTTCCTAGTGGTACGAATACATTTCCCGTATAAGAACGAAATTTGATAGTGGTAGGTTCTAATTTTGCTTTTGTAACTAATTTATTTAGATCTTTTGCAGACAATATGGTTACAGGGCTCCATGGGTCTACTTCAAACTGTTGTTCTGCTGATCCTACCTTAACAATAATAAAAAATTTACTGTCATCAGAATTAATATTTGACACATCAAGTGTGCGAAATTTTACTTTTGCTCCGAATTTGAACATAAGGTTATTACATTAAGATTATATCTCTTAAAGTCGTCTTCTGAATTTTCAAGATTTTCACTGTTATCTCCATTCAACATGTTTATACTATTTGATTTTTTTATTTTTTCTTAATGTGTTTAAACATACTTTCTATATATGACCAACTCTGTTGCAATTCGAAAATTTTAATTTATCTCTTAAACGACATTCAGCAGCTGTGTGGTTATCTTTTCCGCAATGTAAACATAGACCTTCTAGCCCGAGGCCGATAATTGAGTTATAAATCAATCTGTTTGGTTTGTTTTCACTAGATTGTGGGTTTCGTTTTGCCCTTGGTACCTATACTAGTGGTCTTACCTTCCTTATTTTTCACTTGAACTCTAATACCAAATGTTGCTGTACGCGATATCTTGCTGAAGTCGCATGCGGAATATGTTTGATTTACTGTGTGTGCTTCTGATCAGCTGTTAGAATATACCTCACGATTTTGTATTTTTGAAGCTTCAATAGCTAATGCAGTATTTAATGTTACTTCAAATGTGATAACAGCTTGTTGTAATATTCGTTCACGAATTTCACTGTCATATAATCAACGAATTAATTGTGCTCGTAGCATCAAATTAATTACTGTTTTGGTACATGCATCATTAAATCCCTTAAATCCGCAAGATTTGGCAAGGTTTTTAAGGATTGCAACATAGTTGGAAATGCCTTCCGTAGGGGACTGAAATGTGGAAAAGAACGGTGTTGTTCAGCTAAAACATTCTAACATGGTATCAAATGTACCTATAATAATTGAATCATTTCTCTGTATGATTTCGTATTTGGTAATGAATGGGTTGTTAAACTAGCTAGTAGTTGATAATGTTTGCTGCCTAAAGAATTTAATAGCACCATTGCTTTATTTTTCTGCGAGTCTTCGTCATCTTTGTTTAAGCCGTTGAGATTAAAGAAATTTTCTAATCTTTGACAATACATGTCAAATGGTTCTGACAATTCATCGTATGATTCGAATGATATAGATTGATATTGTAATAAAGATTGAGTGTTGTTACCGTAAACCGGGGTGATACCGATAATTATTTAGAGATTTTCGTAAGTTTGTATTACCTAATTTGTTTTGAAAAAAATAGGGAATTAATTTTATTTATCAACACTTATGTACTGTCAATCCCCTACGAAAAATAATTTTTCCAATTGAACATTACCGAGATTTTTAATTTTGAATAGTGATCGGTATCACTCCATTAGTTGGGGTGATACCGATCACCAAGCTATTTAAGTTACTGATCGGAGTAGGCCGTATGCAGGGGTGTTATCGATCACTAATTTCAGTTTTAAAAAAATTTTGTACAATTACTCAATATTTAAAATGATAAAACAGTCATTATTACCAACTCATTGCATACATTTATTGATTTACGGTGACAGAAAGGGATAGCAACTTAAACAGTTTAACTTTAATAAGTTTAGGATGTAAAAAAAACTACTGGACACATATATAGATAGATACAGATAGGTAATGAACATATACATATTCAGTCCCTTCATCATATAATCCAGAAAATACAACACCTCTCTTCCTGGGTGCATAAAAAGACCACTTTCATCACTATTTGGTCTTGCAGAACACAGTGTTCATCATCATTAGGATGCATTACAAACTGTACATATGTATAGGTAGATACAGATGGGTAATGTACCGGTACACGTATCTATTCAATTCCTTTGTCATCTAATCCAGGAAATATAACACCGCCCCATCGCATCGAAAGACCATTTACTTTCATCACTATTTAGTCTTGCAAAACATGCTGCTCATCATTAATGTCTGGAAAAACAAAGGAAGTCTACTTTTTACCACAGTGTTTCCGGAAAAATTTCACATCATATCTCTCGGTACCAGGAAACGATTTGATTATTAGTCCCATAAAGAACATTGCTGTGCTTCCTACAGGAAATTTCACGAGAGCATAATTCCCTTCTGAAAAATTTGTTTCAGCTGCGGAAACATCATGATATTTGGAGGAGCTTTCTCCAGGGTCATCTGCAGTTTCACTTCTTTGTGTTGTACTACCAGTATCCAGATCATCTTCGTCCTCGATTGCTCGAGGAAACTCTTGTTCCCCAATGTCAGTTAGGGATACACTCTTTCCAGAAGCGACATTCAGTCGTTTTCTTCGACGAGATGTTGTGGTGGCGTTGGTGGTGTAGGTTTGCCACTTTAATTCAATTGTCCAGCCACCATACTTTTCTTTCAACCTCATTGTTACAGTGCCCGCTCCCGCAATCTTTGCAAGTTGTCCATTTGCCACTTCAACCTGACCACACACACCACTACTGAAATCACTCATTATGTTCCTATATGATGTCATATGGTGTGATGCTGCTGTATCAAGTAGCCAACAATATTCACTGGATGATGATCTCACAACACTGGTGCATAGCGCCTTAAACTTTTGCTGGTTTTGTCCCTTGCTGAACTGGTTCCCTTTTTCACCACTTCCTAATCCTTGGTTCCAATCTTCAGCTCTTCCTGCGGGTCTACTCTTCATTACCTTAGGGCAAAACCTGGCTATGTGCCCTGGTTCACTGCATGCAAAGCATACAACATTTTTGTGGTCCCATGATCTGTATTCAGATCCTTTATTTACTTCAAAGTTGTACTTACTTGATTGCAATTGTCTCACTGCCATGCCCCTACCTTCCTCCTTATACAGGCCTACCTGATTGTCTTCATCTCTTTTAATCCTCCTCTCTTCAAGCAATAGCTTTGCCTTTACAGCCGCTGTAGTAAGGTTATCTTCAACCTTCTCTAAAGCTCTAACTAGGCCATCATATTTTTCTAGTGGCAGCCCCATTAAGAAAAACATTGCCAAAGCTTTATCTGCAAACTGTAGCCCCCCCTTCACTAATTTGCGGTTTAGATTCTGGATCCTTGACATATATTCTTGCATTGTAACATCATCAGTTTTAACAGCATTTACCAGTTCTTTGAGGATCATAAT
>PNEQ01078092.1:0-19423 GCA_003012365.1 Medauroidea extradentata
CACACTACTAAACTACAAGTTCACATAGCCACTTGCAGACAACACCTACCTCACATAGACAACATGACACTATGACATAACCATTGAGTGTCTGGTCTGATCTCAGTGTACAGGCTATATGGCTAACAAACCAGTGACCTGTCTGTAATTAACTGGGACTGCTGCAAGCTGTTCTCATGGTCATAGGGACTCGCACACTCTATTCTACAAGTTCACATAGCCACCTGCAGACAACACCTACCCCACATAGACAACATGACACTATGACATAATCATTGAGTGTCTGGTCTGATCTCAATGTACAGGCCATATGGCTAACAAACCAGTGGCCTGGCTGTAATTAACTGGGACTGTTGCAAGCTGTTCTCATGGTCATAGGGACTCGCACACTACTATTCTACAAGTTCACATAGCCACCTGCAGACAACACCTACCTCACATAGACAACAAGACACTATACATCACATCAGTCCCAGCTGAAACAGATACACATGCCCCGCAACCAGTTCAATGATTTGCAACTATTCTGTTGGTGTGCATTTGTTTTGCAATACACCCAACGAGTTTTGGTTCCTGACTGCATGTCCTCGGATGTCACATGATATATCTGTGGGCAGTAGTAAATCGTCAGTGGTACGAGCTCGGGCTTCAGGCTAGGTCAACTTGGCACTCCTCCTCTCTTTCCTAAGGCTATAGCTTGCATCTTAAGCCCTCCTATCCATTCTCAACCACTCTGGTACTCCACCCACAACTTTAGTCAAGTCGACTCAGCGGCATAGCTAACCCAAGCGTATGTGACATAGTCTCGTTCGAGCATGGAGACTTCAACCTACGCACTCTTTAAGCAGCCATTGTCTTTATCTCTCATCTCCTTGTATTCACTCACTAAATTATAAAGTTTTGCCATGCACGCCCAGTAGAGACTGTATCATTCAGTGCAGTATGCATTCTAACCGTAGAGCCACATAGTCAGGACTGTTATCGGCCCGTGAATCCACCTCATTCAGAGGCAACCAGTTCTATGCTTCAATATATCCTGTGAAACTGAACTGCCTTGCTTGCCTCCTCTGATAACCTAGCTAGTGTTCCAACCTGTGATAATCAGTATAAGGCGAGTGACACCTGACTTCTCTGACTTACGTAGTCACTCGCTGGGTCAAGGTCAGCTATATTACAGACCACTCTAGAAGAGAAACTCTATATTCTCATGTTTTCAACAACAAAAGTTAAGTGTTTTCAGCTTCACAGTTTATTTTATTTTGTGAAGAAGAATTCTAGTTATTCAAATTCAAAACCTCTCATTTAAAAGGACAAAATGAGAGAACACCATATGAAATCAAATGAATTATATTGTTACATTTTTGTTGAGTACTATCACAGATTGTTTAATTTTCAAAGACTTGTATATAGAACATAATTTTGTGAAACACTCACTTATCTATGTACTAAGAGCAAAAATTTGTACCAAAATTATACTTGTTTAGCTTTTAACCACGGAAAAACTTTAATACGGTTCTGTAAAAATTAACAGTACATTTACCGTTTGCAATATTAGTTAAACCAAACCAAGTTAGACAATATTTTATATTAAAGAAAAACACATTAAGGAAACTATGTACCTCACATAAAGTTAATGTAAACATAATTTCCGTGTACCACATTAACAAAACTATTTTGACTTTGGTAAAATTGAAATACTGGAAGTTCAGAAGCAAGGCAGCACAATTAATTTAAAAAAAATCATCAAGAAAATTAAACTGCAGTGACACTACAAACCTTTCAGTAAGATCAATTCAGTTCTCTTTGCTTGACTTTTATTTAATCCTCAGCTCATGATCATACAGATTTTGAAATTTTTTTACAACACGTCAAGCTAGAAAGACTAAAAGAGATTCTTTTGCCTGCTGCATATTTGAACTGACATGCCTTTTAGCAGTTAATGAGTAAAAGCGAACCGACTATAGCATGCACGGACAAAAACTAAACAATAAATTTTTTTTACTTAGAGAAAAAAAAAAGAATCTCAAATATTTTAATCAGTCTGCTGGGATGTTATGATAATTAATTGCGATAACTAGACACGTTTAGACCTTATGTCAACGTTTCCATAATAAAGAAATATTATTGATAATTGATTCATTTGTGGCGAATAGTAAAATAAAACAATAATCTTGTTAAAATCTTCTAAAATTAAGCACTGCCTTCCTACTTAGCAATCACAACTACTACCACCACAAATGCAGTGGAGGCGAGTCAACATGTATTAATACTGGCTAAGGAAAAGCTCTATTACGTTACCTACACTTTAGGGTGCATACTTTGGATACTATTGTAAAGTAAACATTATTGGAAACATTTTCTATTTCATGCTTAAATAAATTTGCCTCTGAATATTTATAATTTTAAGTTCATCAAATACTGACCCGAAGCATCTGGCAGTTGTGGAAAAATTTCAGCGTGGAAATATTACAATAAGAAATCAGATAAAACTACAGTACTGTATGTTGTTGCATGTGTTCGAAAATATTTAGTGTGGCCATCAAAATGTTGTAGCCTACTCAGGGATCACGTGTGACCACCATGTAACTTAGACCACAGGCAAGGCCTTATGTTCGACCCAGTATTTCACGGCCCGATTCCTTACCAAGATTGTAGCTAGGACAGATGTGCCCTATAAAATTAGTCGTATTACTGAACATATACCTTGCTGTAACCTATGTTGTCACCGTCTCTTGTTCTAACTCACGTCTGCACCAGAGTGTACATGACCAAAACCTAACCTTGTGAAACAAATCCAAACGATGCTGTAACACACATCTGTATCAAGTGAATGTATGCTTGAACACAATCTTTAAAATTGATTTGCTTCACTTGTCTCCTTTCATGAAACTACTTATGTAGCAACGTCTTGACATCTAACATAAGACGAGTGACATCTGCCTTTCCTCATATATATGTATATAAAAGATTGACTCCCTGCTCTAGCGCGGGAGTTCTTCTGTGACGACTCACCTAGCAGTCAAGTCACTCGCTGTGTCAAGGAGAGCTCTAGTATAGATCACTATAGAAGAGTAACTGTAACTTCTCATGCTCTCTCTCTCTAATAAAACTATCTAGTCACACATTGCTTTCACACTCAACATCCACCAACAACGCAAACACAGCGGGGCAAATACAATAACGTACCTGCCTGAATGCATTACACTGCGCTCGTATCTGTCTGTTGAGCTTGTAGTCAGCCATGAGATGAATGTACTCTATCCTATTAGAGTTTGTCACCTGGATATTGGCACCACCTGGCTTCAACTCCTCTACCTGGAAAAAATACCAACTAACCAACAGTGAATATGTAGGTACCTAAAAAGCAATTTGTGAAACTTTAACAAAAATATTTCAGTGCTTATTTTGGTTAAGTATGGTATATACCAGGATATTTTTATGTGGCACAATTTGACTACATTATTAAAAAATAACTCGTACACTAGAAGATAATTTTAGGAAAATATGAATTTCACTATTAACTATATTAACAAATGCTGTAACATTACCACTTGCTAGTGATAATATTTAAATAAACCAATACAGTATTGTTAAATTGCTAAATAAAGACTCCTTTTATAACAACCACATCTCTATAACGACTGTATTTTATGGAACCACTGTGGTCAAGATAGGGGCCTTACTGTATTCGTGAGACAACCTCTTTGTAACTAACTTGTTCACTGAAACCATGAGGGGTCGTTACATAGAAGTTTTACTGTGTGCGTAAAAAATGTAAAATAAAATAGCCTGTAAAGCAACAATTAGACATATAAGTAATGGTTAAAGATATAAAGTGTACTGCATGCCGCAATACAAAGGAAAATAAGCGACACTCATGTTTACTCACAAATCAAAGCACAGTAGAATCCTGTAATAGTAAGAACTGCGATATAATGTGAAGCATGCTTGTGGCCAGTTTGTGACTATGTGAAGTATGCTCTTAGTACTGAAGATATACCACCTACCAGCTGGCCCTTCGCCCACTGGGACGTCTCTGAAACGTTCTTCGGACTTCATAACCAAACCTCCTACCCACTCCAAGCAAGTCTGTTACTCTCAAAATAAAACAGCGCCTCATCGAACATGACAAGGTTTAGTATTTCTGCAGCCATTTGAGATCATTGTGTTTTCTGCTTCAACTTGTATTTTCTACATTTGTTTTATTGATGATTTTGGATTACTCTCCACCCTACCGTCCGAGTACTGTAGTATCTTGTGAAGGGAACTGTCCACCTTACCGTCAAAGCTGTTTCTTGTGAAGGGAACTGTTCACTTTACTGCACCTTACCGTCAGAGCTGTTTCTTGTGAAGGGACTCCATCCTCCCTGCATTAGGCATTTCCTGTAAATTGAACAAGTGACTCTCACCTGTATTTACAGTTTAGGTTACTACATACATTGTATGACTCAGTGGGAGGCTGTGCAGCCCTGATCCATCAGCACTGGGCCGTGCCTGGGAAGAGCGGACTCACCCTACTCGCAATATCTCTGGCCAATTCGAGGTGTGCTACTCTCCAGACGTCACAAATATATCTACGCTAGTGCGAGGTTCCTAGTATGCACACACGTAGACGTAAGTTGCAGTGAAAGAGATTATAATTATTGTTGTAACACCATGTGTAAAACTGTGTAGTCGTAAACTGTGTGTAAATTTAAACCTCGAACCTGTGATTAGTTCCAACTGTGAAATGTATGTAGTAATTGCTATTTTGGAATAAACACAATTAAAGCCAGGAAACAACCTAGCACTTTTTCTCCATGTGTGAGAACAAAGTATTAATCTTGGATCTCACATTCCCATTAAAGGAGAAGAAGGCAAAGGCAGCACAAAATTACTTCACGAATCCAACTATCAATGATGTATGGTACAAGGCTAATCTTGCTCTCCAGAAGCTTCCTAGCCATAAGTCTTCTTTGCACTGAACTCTGCACGCAATACCACACACTGTAAACATCATTACAGAGGTACAGTCAACTCCCGATTTAACGACCCTTCACGGTTCCCAGGAATAGGGGCGTTATTTCGGAGGGTTCGTTATTAGAATTTTGACAAATTTTCAGCGATCCCCAACCTCTTAAATGTCGAAATTTACCGCTTTTTATCGATGAATCGGCGTTCACTCATCTTTGGCGCAAAAATTACGTGTTTTTATAAAATTATACACATTTATTTTGAAAAGCAAACGCGTTATTTTTTAAAGTATGCCATTCAAGTGGATCTACTACCATTGTTTAGTTCAATATAAATCATAAACGTTGCAGATAAAATTATATCTTGCGCACACAACATCCATTTTGGGATGATATTTTCAAGAATGCCGTAATAAACTTTACTGAAATAGTAATATTTTTCAGTAGAGTGAAGTATTTTGAATAAATAGATACACTGTAAGTGGATATATGACCTTTCTTTGCCTCAAAATTAAGCACAAACTTCGCCAGCAATATATATTTTTGCGTCCGCAACGGCCGTTTCTGGAAGTTATTTGCAAGAAAGGCGCAGTAAAGTTTATTGAAATAGTAAAATTTTTTCAACAGAATGACGTATTTTGAATAAATGATACTCTGGACGTGCATATACGACCTTGCGGTAGCTCAACATCAAGCATAAATTCATGATAATGAAACATAAGTAAATATTGTCGGCAACGTAAATTTAGTGTCAGCAATTGCGGCGTTTCGAAACTATTTACAAGGTACTATCGCAATGTTGTTAATTGAAATAGTAATATATTTGAATAGACACACACATTCTGAATGAAGGTATGTCACGGTTGACATGACATCTAAGACTTTTCTTCGACACATCAGGCACAAACTTTGCCGGCAACGGTAATTCTAGTTGACACAACATACGTTTTGATAAAGCTGTTTGCCTCCTGGGACCTTGTCTTGGCCGCGAGCGACCACACACACATGTACGATAATTTGTGTGCGCAAGGACCTATCTGGAAACTGGTTAGTTCAAAAACATCATACACGACGTGCCTAACCTATGTCACTTGTGCCACTTTTGACCACAACCTAGTCACAGCTCCTGACGCTCACTCGCTCAGCAAATGGGATGTGATGTTAACACTACTCCTTTTGTTTTGCAGTTCTTTCACTTCTCTAGCTCGGCCGGCCATGTGAAAATATTCTGCTTGTATAATGATTCTACTCTCTGCACGAGTTATTTACACACTTCACCAATGTGCATGGAGAGGGATTTGATACTCGGTTTCAATTTGTTCACCAACAGTAAACAATTAAGTACAAACATCAAGATGTTGATAATTGTTAATAAACTTGGATAACACATTCTCAGAACAATTTTAAACCTACACAATGCTGTTTCACATTTTCTTTTCACAGACGTATACAAGTATCCACAGCTGTTATTTACAGTCGAGCTGATTGCGTGTGCGTGTGTGTGTGAGCGTGAGCACACGTGTTGGCTAGTGACAAACACCAGATGCGCTGATGTCAAGTGTCGTACTGCCCTATGCCTTGCATATCCGAGACTTGCACCCGACGTTTGATAGTGTCAATTATGAACTATCCTGCTTTCACTTATGAAAAGAATAATGATTTATAAACATTACTAAGTAAATATCATTAAATGACATGATCTTAATTATATTTAATAGCATTTAGTCAACCAAACAGAAAACGTACTAAAGCTTAAATAAACAAGACATATTATCGTAATACCACAGGCAAAAAGACAGACTACGGTATCTAAGGGCACGAGAAATCAGTGGCAAACAAGTTACAGCGCGCACATGATGAAAAAGAGGTGAGCAAACAGCCTTATTGGAGTGGTTGGCCGGTGAAGGTAAAGAAGCAGGCGGGTCGCCGACCGACCGGAGGATGGGAAGGGGCATTTGGGCCGGCCGGCTGGCCATTGCGTTGCATGGAAGGAAGGGACAGCAACGTATATTTTTAGAACAAACACACCGTGTGCTACAGTACAGTTTTCGAGAAACAACTGCAACAATTCGCAGCCATAACAAATGCAATGCCTTTTTCTGATATTTTCTTTGAATTAATTTTTTTAAGCAATTTTTTTTTTTTTTTTTTCAATTTACCACGGTTCCTGGAAAAAGGGTTGTTACTTCGAGAAGGTCGTTATTCACAGGGTCGTATAGTCGACAGTTGACTGTACTTCTAGTTATCTGGAAGCTCTTGGCCCAATCCAAACGTGCTTGGAAGAGCATCCAAGAATCCTTTAGCTGCATCTGGCGGTGAATGACTTGGCCGGTCTTCACTTTGCTTAGCTGTGTAAAATCTCTGGCCAAGCCAAGGCCACACTTTCCCGCCCCCAGCGAATGCATCAGTTGATCAACGAGGCCCATCAGGAACCAAAGCATTTATCCACCACGAAACAGAACTGCTCAAACAATTATTCTGATGAAAATGAGTGCATAGCATGTCTATTCCCCTATACATTTATGTGAGAAACACCCTCCCTTTACCTGAATTGCTACTCGTGGCTTCTCCCAACCTCACTCACTGGGGCGAACCCCGGGGCTGGCCCTTACCAGTCTTGAACTCAGCTGGCAACCTTTAACCTTCCAGTGGTCAGGATAATGCTGAGTCCAAAGGGTGGCGACAGTAGTTTTGGGTATCATCGTAAAGAGCACATGCCAACATGCTTAAGTATATTGCAGCGCATCGCAAATGCTATGTGAAAAAAGTTTGCTTAGTGGTGCCACGCGTCACAATCTCCCAGACTGTAGTTCGATGCTCACATGAGAAAGAATCAATTATATCGCTACGTTTTGTGCCAATGTGATAGTCGATACAACCAGCTATCGAAATCAGTCCCATGTATACAAGATGGTAGATTTTACAGACAACAGACGATCATAAACAAACATCGTTTTGTAGGTTATGTACCATGGTGTCAGTTAGCAAACTAAAGTTACGGTATCTAGCAGAATCTAAACAATAAATATTTACGACGGTTCGGGAAAGGATATCGATAATACAGACATTAGATCTGATCATTCACACTTCCAATACATGAGTGTAACACAACATTCTTCAGAATCTTATGCTAGTGAAAATAAAAACCCTGGCACATCTGCCAGACATATCACACATGTGACAAAGTCAAAACAAAAGGGAAATATGTGAGCTAAAACCATGCTGCTGTTGAAAATTGGAGTAAAACGGACAAAACTCTATTAGAGATCCTGTTCACAGGTGAAAGTGGCATAAAAATTTCTCTCGCAGAACCATTAAATGATGAAACATTGCCACACTGATATCCTTTTGTGTACCTAAAACTTTTATTTACGGATGAGCTGCTGGCTATTTTAGTTAGCTAAACAAATGCATATTAAGAACAGCAACTTGGTTTGTTAAACGGCATGACTTCCAGACCATGTTTTGCAAACTAGAAACCAGTGACAGTGTCAGATATGTGGCAATATTTAAGCTTACCGTTGCTGATGGGTCAGGTTCAGAAACAACAGGCTTGCAAAAATTCAGCCCATCATCGACCCTTTCATTAACAGATCTTCTGTTTACACTCCATAGAAAATGCTTTCTCTTGACGAAGGTATAGTTCCTTGGGGTAGGGCAAAGTTCGAGGTTTTCATGCCAAGCAAAGCTGATGAGTACAGCATAAAACTACAGTAAAACTTGCTTAGGACGTTCCCATGAGACACGTTTTCTCAGCTGAGTTGTTTAGTTCATTTAGTCTTATCACTTTTGTCATACGAGCCATGGTTAATTTTCCCTTCTTTTACGTTTTGTCACATGCCTGATTTCCTGTGTAATACGGTTAAATCTAGTAAGAAAACAGATTTTTTTTTAACATAATGTACTTCAGTAAACAACAAAGGAAACTGCAAGAAAAATTCAGCATTTATTTACGTTTTTGTACTGTCAGATAACTAAAGTGAGTGAGATGTAGCTTTCCACAGATGTTAGCGAGCAGGAACAACACTCAGGATGGCCAACACATGAGCTTAACACGAATCAATACAATCCGCCATTGTATTAAGATGAAAACATCACAGCGAAGTTGATCACGTGCACAGCCATAGCAGAATGACCGTGATTGCGTGTAATGCTTGCGCTCAAGGCACAATAAATTCAAGATGGCGGCAAGAGAATTACCGTCGCCAGCACTATCGATTGTCTCGAACGCTATTGATTGCTGTACTCATGTTGGCAACATTGATCTTTTTACATGTGTTCGTTTGTCTTTGTTTGTGGAAACGATAACTTTTTTTTTATCCTCAATTTTGTGAAACGTGTTTGAAAATGTTACATCATAAACAGATGTGTTTTAAAGTAATTTACATTTTAGTGCAGCGTGTTTAAATGGTTATATAATGGAGAAAAATAGACATTTTCGATAAAACAAAAATTTATGATCATGGAGAAGTTTGACGAGTTCGTGGAAACATTTGTTGACCTGAATAAAGAGCTTTCCATTCCCGTTCAAACGTGTACTGTAGCTGTCTAAATTCATGATAGCATTGCAAAAAATTGTAAAATGCTGAACAGTGTTAACCAAACTGTAAAAAAAAGATCTCTTAACATTCCAAGATGTTCTCTTGAAATGGTATGTACACATGCCATGAATCTTCCCATAACAGTATATTCAATTCGAATATTGGTAACTTACACTGTACCAAGTTTTACGTGACAAAATATGATAAATGCATTGCTTTCATGGATACTGTCTCTTCCATTTTATCTTAAGATAGTTTTTTAAGAAACTTTAAAACAAAAGTACTAAATAAGGTAAGCTGAATGAGTTATGAGATGTCACTTAATTTACACTTTTCCATTATTTACACATTTTCGCCCTGTCCTGCTGAAAAGTGTAAATAAGGGGTTTCACTATACATTAAATTGTACTTGCGACTCCAAAATAAAATTTAATAAAGACTGCACCTACAACGGTAACGACTTAAGTTTCAAAATCAATTTTCCCAGTTAAAATGTTTTCCCAGGTATGAAGTTTGGGGAGTAAAGTCCCTTCAAAAACATCTTAACAGTGTTTACTGTATATACCTGACCCTTTTGAGGTTAGGCCTAAGCAGGCACAACACCCTCAGGTCCGCACAGTCACTGTATTGTATATGTAATTTTTCCCGATGCCTAGTACCTATAAATATTAGTTTTATTATGTTACCTAGCTTATGTAAATGAATCCAGAGTGGAAACCTTAGCTTATGTAAATTAATCCAGAGTGGAAACCACGTGTTTTTATGATGTATTATAAGTATTTTGCACTGTAGGTAAACAAACAAACAAACTTTGTTGACAGAAACGTTTTTCGTGCAAACTTAAAAACGTAAATAATAAAATGTAAAATTAGCCTAGTAAAATTGTGTGCATTAATTCTTGTATACTGTATTATTTTTCTTTTTATGGCATCAAAATTTCAAGTTGGACCTGACGGTAAAGTTAAGTTAATTTCCCGAGAGTGGAGAGTGTTGTTTTGAGAAATATGTGGGTGTTGAGGTGGCACGCCTGCTTCAGAGTCGACGGCCATACCTGCACCGCCATCTTACCACCCACCTAACGGGACTTATTCACTCCCAGACCCCCTAACTTCGGGTATATAAGGGGCGCCTCTCGCCCAGTTCTTCAGAGTTCATTGGCAGCTTCTCTGAGCTCCCGTCTCTCAGCACCCCCGGCTCCAGCCAAAATCCTTCTCTGAGGTGACTTCTTGCAAATGGAGTCCTGCCGAATAGCCCGAGACGACTTCTTGCAAAGGGTGACCCTCACTACCTTGGTGTGACTTCTTGGAAAGGGAGACCTCCGACTTCCTTCACCATACTATTACCCACCTCACCTGCTGAGAGCCTGGAAGGAGGAGACTCTGTCACCCAGCATCCGTGCCGCGCATGTAAAAGGGAACACACCCTACATCCTAGTTACTGCATCTGCAGCCATGAGGCACATAGCAGAAGTCGCGCTCAGTTATCTATGGAAAGTTCCGCTGGTCCACGAGGCAGAGATCCCGAGCCTTTACAGTATCGTGCAGCATCCGAGTGTGGATCAGTAATCTCAAACATATTAACGCTAGTTACATGTGGTACATTCAAGTGTAGAGACCTGTGTATATCAAGTATTAAGAGACCTCTGTTGAACCCGAGTATAGAGACCTGTGTATATTAAGTGTTAAGAGACCTGTGTAGCTTCAGCATCCGAGAAAATTGTGAACAAGTGTTGTACGTTGTGAAGTACGTGAATACAACTGCTTATTTGGAATCCCGTCTTTCATTCTATGTATCAGTGCACGCAGCAAGTAAATCCATTCCTCCCGAGACTCAACAATTGAGATAGAAAGCAGCTCAGCAACGAGGCCGCCAAACACGCGTGCCAATACAATCACCTAAACTTATTCCATCACCCACCAAAATACAGGGGGCTCAGCTCACTTTAATTTCTTTTTGTGAACGCGAACTCCACGCCCGCCTAAGTGATATACACCCAGTTAGCGACAAGCAGGCGCCGACGCAACGCAGATCACGCAAGCGGAAGCGTAATCCCGATTCGCTCAGCAGATTGTTACGGTGCATGACCAGGAGGCCGCCACTTATAATCTGTCCACTAAAAATACCCAACAAAGGATTGCCGCCCCGGCCCTGCCACAGTCCAGCAGTTGCATGTTGAGGCCAGCCCGAAACCCAAACCTCTATCCGACAGGAAGCAGAGGCTGTTCAGGGAACTATTCTGATCAGGTGAGCGACTTAAAAACCTGCCCCAAATAAGTGAAATCCTCCCCAACCTCTCCGCGCGGCTAGCGCTCGGCTCCCCTCAACTTCACTCTCCGAGGCGCGCGCTAAACCGACCCACCTCAATTGCCACCTCGCAACACACACCCTACGGGAGAGGGCGGGGTTGAGTCAAACCCTACTTGACACTGTATTCAACCTGTTGGGTGACCTGAAGGGAAAAGGTTATTTTTTTTATGGACAGCTACTATAACAGTGTACTTCTCAGTAAGCAACACATGGCTGTCAACACACACACACGTGGAGCACTTCGCCAACATTGCGGTGCTCCAAAGAGCTGACAGCCCATGCCAAACAGATGGAAAAGAGAGTGATTGCTTTTCGTCGAGATGGAGAAGTCGGACTTCTTTTTTGGAAAGATATGCGAGTTGTGAAACTCATTTCTACCATGCACGCAGCCGGGATGGTAGATATGAAATAAAATAAACAGGTTCTGGCAGTGAAGTGCTCCAGAAACCAGAAATTGTTGTTGGCTACAATGTCTATATGAAAGGAGTTGGCCATGTTGATCAGACGACCCAGAAAACAAAATGGACCAAAAAAGTTCTATTTCATTTCTTCCTTATTGCTAGATGCAATGCATTTGTCGCACTGAAAGAACATGCTGGGGTGAAACTAAAGTTAGTTGACTTTCTTTTGCAGTGTATTGAACGCATGACGACGAGCGCTACTGACAAAAGCAACCACCAGTTGCTAGACGGTTCCGAAAATTCCTGCGACTTCAGTCCCAGTGTCTCAACAGTTGCTCGGCCTCCAGTACAGGACACTGTCAATAGATTACTGGGTGCTGTCAAAAACCATCCTCTTGTGAAAATTCCACAAGTTAGGAAGAGGTTGATTACACTGAGGAAGTGTCGAGTGTGTTCGGTCAAGTGCACCGAACCAAAACGCACAAGTTTCGTGTGTTCTGCCTGCAACATTCCCTTATGCCCAAAATTTTGCTTTTCCTGGTACCACAGTGTCATACACTTCAAGAAATAAAAATATCACTACTTTATTTTGCCATGTATATTCCTGTAAAGTAATTTTCGACATAAATATTTTTTTTTACTCTTGCTTAGTTTTAAATGTTATTCTTTATGATATAGTAAGAATTAATTCATTGTTTGTCATTATTCCAACAAACAAAAGTAGACAGAAAAGTAATGAAACAATTTTTTATATTAATTCATCAGTACAAAAATTAAAAAAAAAAAAATTTTGTGTCTAGTAAAAATGTTTTATTAAACAAGAATTTTTAGTGCATTCCCCCTACATTCAATAATTAGAAAACATAACTTTCTTACATGTACATAGTTCAAGATTTAAAGTCACTGTAATTAGATTTCCAACGCTCTGCAAATACAGCAAAAAAAACTCAAGAAGTAGCAGCACAAGGTAGCAGTTTCCAATAAAAAATAGCGGTAAGTACAGAGATGTGTTACCTATCTTACAAATAACAAGTCATTTCATGTTAAATAGGTTTGAACAACTTAGCTTAATTTTCCGTGTTTTGGGGGTCAAAATTGGCCTAATACAGTAATAGCAAGAATACAGCTATAGCAATGACAGAACCTAAAACCACAACACCTCGTTATAATGGGACTCAAACATATTTACTTCTTAGTTAAAAAAACTCTCTCAGATTTCAACAGAATACACAAATCATTAGTTGAAAAAAGACAAGTATTACTAATAACATCTGAAGAAAAATTGCTGAAAATTATTTTACTTGGAAAAAGCACATTAACAGCATTACAATTCATTCAAGTCTTTTGGTCTGAAAATGCCCCGGCTACATACCAAAAACTGACGAACTACACTGATATGGCCAGATACATACACAATATTCGTATATCATATTTACTGGCAAAATAGCCACCATCGCGTAATAGCAACACCCATGTTTTGAGTTTTTTAATTCAGTATTTAATTTTTCCCTGCATAAAAGCAGTGTCACTCACTAAGTGGTGACTTAGTGATGGCGGTATGTGGCGTACGGTTCATGTTTTACCGTGAACAGCACATTGCAAAGCAACAAGACATAGGCCCTTACCATGAACTGACCTTGAAGAGAGGAAACCAAGTGGGGGGGAAGGGGAACTCTTGCACTCTTATCTATTTGTCCTTTAGTTCTGTTTACATTCTAGAAGTTATAGTTGATTGTGATGGTTGTATGTATTGTTGTTTACTGAGCGCTTCACATCAAAAATGATATTATTTTAATAAGCACGCAGCAAGTAAATAATGAGCCAGAATAACATCTCTAAAGTTAAACATTTTGAACTACTTTTGTGAGCTTACTTGGCTAAAAAAAATTTTCATTCTTAATGGCAGCAAACCAATTTCTCCCAGTGTAATTTAGTATTGTTTGTGCTGTGATTATACAAGTGTGTGTGTTTCTCTCTCTCTCTCTCTATCTCTCTCTCTCTCTCTCTCTATATATATATATATATATATATATATATATATATATATATATATATATATATATATATATGACATCATTGTATTTCCTCCAGAGATGACAACTCACCAGGAACACTCACACAGTGTCTTGGAGTGGCTGGAGATCTATGAGCTCATAGCCAAACTAGAAACTAGAGACGTGTCATTATGGGAAAGAAAACATTGAATACCTGGGCCATATAATCACTTCAGAAGGAAATATTCATATAAATATATGGCAACATATTATTCTCTCGAGAGATGCCAACCCACCAGGAACACTCACACAGAGTCTTGGAATGACTAAAGATCTATGGGCTCATAGCTAAACTAGAGATGTGTCATTATGGGAAAGAAAATATTGAATACCTGGGCCATATAATCACTCCAGCAGGAAATATATATATATGACAACATAGTATTCCCTCCAGAGATGACAACTCACCAGGAACACTCACACAGAGTCTTGGAGTGGCTGGAGATCTATGGGCTCATAGCTAAACTAGAGACGTGTCATTATGGGAAAGAAAACATTGAATACCTGGGCCATATAATCACTCCAGAAGGATATTGTTACAAGTTGCGGGCTAGGTAAGTTTGGGGATGGAGGTCTTGATAAAATAAAGAAAATAAAGCTTACCTAGTTTATTTACAACTGTACATACAAAAATAACCTATGTCTACAATGATTTACCACAGTAAATTTCAAACAGAACAAGTAACTACTATTTACATAAAAGAAAAAAATACATCTACATAAATTCTCTGTCTATAGAAAGGTTACAAGTCACTCACAATGGTGGACCCAAAGAAATAATACCGCAGAATCTTTCTGGCCTAGAATTACCTTCTGCCTACTACTTGCTGCGGTCCCACTCGCTGGACGCCCTTGAACAGTCGTCGCAATCCAATACTTGTCACTATCAGTTCAGATCACACTAGGCACCTGCCAGCAAAAACCCTGTCGCTCCTGCTGCAGCTCCCCCTTATATACCTCTCCCTCCTTCTCAAATTATCTCGGCGGGTCTCTGTTCTCCAACCTCCTGGAAAGATGTCACTTCAAAGTCACACACCACCCCGAGAGATAAAGAGGGAACAGGATCATTCCAGATCACGATATTTTCCCTCGGTTACCCGATACTGGGTGCAGGTGGTTACCATGGAGTAATACAATCACCCGAGGAGGTCTTTTAGCGCTCCCGCCACTGTATTGTATTTCGCCGCCCTGCCCGACAGCCATTGCGCCGAGGAGTGAGAACGGGGGTGTCCTAGCTCCACCACCACAGTATCATACTACACCGCCCAGCCAGACAGTCGCGGCTCGCAACACTGCCCCCTCCTCAAGTCTGTTCGTCCCGAGGAGACACAACAGACTCTGGTCCATCATAGAGAGCCAGTCTGTCAATATGCACAACCTTGGGTTTTCTTGTCCGAGAGCCCTTGCGAACTATCCGGAAGACCACATCATTTATCTTCTTGACAATCTGATAAGGGCCTTCCCAGCATTTCTGTAGTTTCGGACAGTATCCTTTCCGTCGCTGTGGGTTATACAGCCACACCAGCTGTCCTTCTTGAAATGTCCTTTCAGGTCCCCTCCGATCATACCTCGTTTTCATCCGGTCGCTGTTGGCTCTCAAATGTTGCCGAGCTAAGTCATGGACTGTGCTCAATTTGCGACGCAGTTCGTCAGCATACACAATCGGTGAAGCAGGCTGTTCTTCTTCTGCTGGCCTCCCAAACAATAGATCACTTGGAAGACGAAGCTCTCGCCCTAACAGCATCTTCGAAGGTGTTACCCTTGTGGCTTCATGGATAGCTGACCGATATGCAAGGAGAAACAGGGGCACCTTGGAGTCACAGTCCTTTTGGTTGTCGGCTACAAAAATGGACAGATACTGTTCTAAGGTACGGTTTAAACGCTCGACCATCCCATCCGACTGAGGATGCAAAGGAGTAGTCCGTGTCTTCTTCATTCCCAAAATTTTGGTAACTTCCTGGAATAACTTGGCTTCAAAGTTGCGGCCCTGGTCGGAGTGAAGTTCGAGTGGCACTCCAAACCTTGAGAATATATGCTCCACTAAAGCATCGGCCACTGTGCTAGCCTCTTGGTTAGGTATTGGTATGACTTCAGGCCACTTGGTGAAGTAGTCTTGCACCACCAATAGGTACCGATTATTCCTCTCAGTCACTGGCAAGGGACCCAAATATCTACTGCCATACTATCGAATGGGGCCCCGGCAATGTACTTCTGAAGATGACCATGCCCTCTAGTTCTTGGTCCCTTTCTTGCTGTACAAGCATCACATGTTCGATACCACCTCTCGACATCATCCCTGCAATATAGCCAATAGTATCGCAATCTAACTTTGTTAAGAGTCATATTAACTCCAAAATGTCCTCCAGCCACTGAACTATGAAGTTCCTTCAGCACCTCTGGAACTCTAATTTCTGGGAGTACCAGCTGTAGGCGTGTTTCTTTGCCATCTGCACTTTCCCAGTTCCGGTACAGGACACCATTTCTCAGAGATACAGAATCCCATTGTGCCCAGTATGCCTTAGTTGTAGTACTTTGATCAGATAAATCGGCCCACTCTGGGCGATGGCCTGTTTCCTTCCATTCTAGTATTGGCCCAAGGGCAGGGTCCTTTCTCTGATCTTCGCCAATCTTTTTGTCGCTCCAGGGAGAAGGTTCATTGCCAGTTGTGAACTCCTGGATTCTTGTTATCCTAGCAGTTGTTGTCTTCCCAGCCTTCCCTTCTTGGCGATCACAATGAAAGCACATTGGCTCGCATGGCCTCTTGGTCAGTGCATCAGCATTGTTGTGTAAGCGCCCAGGTCTGTGCTGTATTTCAAAATCGTACTCTTGAAGGTGTTGCATCCACCTAGCTATCTGTCCTTCTGGGTTTTTGAAGTTCAGTAACCAACGTAATGATGCATGATCTGTTCGTAGAATAAAATGCCTTCCATATAAGTAATGGTGAAAATGTGAAATAGACTTGACCATTGCCAGGAGCTCTCTGCGAGTTACACAGTAATTTCTTTTAGGCTTATGTAACACTTTGCTGAAATATTCTAATGGCCTCTCTTTTCCATCCTGAATCTGTGACAACACAACACCAATCCCCACATCGCTCGCATCAGTGTCTAAAATGAACTGCCCTTCACTACTAGGATAACCTGGGATAGCAGGTGAAACCAAAATTTCCTTTAATTTTCTGAATGAGGATTCACAATCGGGGGTCCAGAAAAATTTTCTTTTAGTCTCAGTCAATTCATGTAATGGCTTTGCTATTGTGGCGAATCCATGCACAAAACGCCGATAGTAAGCACACAGCCCAAGTAAACTCCTTACTTGAGTCCGGTCAGTTGGATGTGGCCAGTCTCTAATTGCCTTCGTCTTCTCTGGATCTGTTTCTATCCCTTCAGCCGACACTACATGTCCCAAAAATTTCACTTTCCTTTGGAACAAATTACACTTTTTGGGAACTAGCTTCAAATTAGCTGCTGTTATCCTCTGAAGCACTGAATCAAGACGTGTCAGGTGTTCATCAAAAATGTCTTCCCTGTAACCACAATGTCATCTAAATAAAACTGACAACTATCCAAAGGTAGTACTCTTTCCACAAGTCGTTCAAATGTTGCTGGAGCATTGCACAGTCCAAAAGGCATGACCTTGAATTGCCAAGTTCCTTTCCCTTGTACAGAAAAGGCAGTCTTCTCTCTATCTTTCGGGGCCACTTCACATTGCCAGTAACCGCTTTTCATATCCAAGGTTGAGAACCACTGGGATCCAGCCAGGCTATGCAGAGTGTCATCTATCCTAGGAAGTGGGTAGGAGTCTTTCCTGGTCACATCATTCAGCCGCCGGTAATCTACACAAAATCTTGTTGAGCCATCTTTCTTCTCAACCTACACAGCTGGAGATGACCAGGGGCTGTTCGATGGCTCTATCACATCCAGATCCTTCATTTCCTTCAGAATGTCATCAACTACCTCGTGTGAAGCAAGCGGTAGACGTCTAGGGGGTTGCTTGATAGGTCTGGCATCTTCTGTATTAATATGGTGACATGCCATAGATGTCCTCCCAAGATCATGTGAACCACATGAAAAAGCATTTTGATTCTTTATTAAGAGTTCTGCAACAGCATTCTCTTGTCTCCAGTCCAGGTTTTTCTTTGTCCTTTTCAGGAGTTCTGTAAGTGGTTTGGGCAGCGTATGCTTCACAAGGTCCTCCCTTAAGACCTTAGACTCAGTGGTGTTTATCTGGGAAACATGCTTACACAAGCCAATCGTTGCCCCCTCCTCAAGACGAATTGCCTTGTCAGTCAAGTTCATCATTCTAACAGGGAAATTATTTGATCTTGATGAAACCAAAGTTCTGGCTATAAGTACTCCATCAGGGAGGTTACTCCCTCTTCCCATAGGCTCGATTAATCCTAGACGCCTTACAAACTGTCCTACACAGCGCTCTGGTATCACAATTTCGCTAGAAGCGGGCAACATAGTGGCCTGGCAACAAACTACAGGGCAGCTGACTGGTGACGATAATTCTGGTCATGGTATTAGTACCAACTCTGTTTCACATGCCTTCAAGACCCCCAGTCAAGTGTCAATGCAGCATCCTAGTTTTCGTAGAACATCTAGTCCCAGTAAACATGCATCTGCAATATCCGCTATGTAGACTTCATGTTCTAACTCTAGTTCACCCAATTTTAGTTGCACACTTTTCTTCCCTTTCACTGGTGTTGTCTCACCAGTTACAGTGGTTAACATGCACACCCCAGTACTTTGATCATGTGATTGCTGTGGGAAAGGCCTAATGATGTCTGGCCTGACGACAGTAATGGTCGCACCTGTATCTACAACCATCTGACAGGGTACATCATCCAGGCTGCCCTCTACCAGCAATGCATCAACTTTCTGTTTCACCGAACGTACTCGAAGGAATTGTGGGGCCTTACCTCCAGCAATCACCGACCTTCGCCCCTCAAGACCGGTGTTTACACGTTTCCCGAATTTTTGAACTAATTGGTTGGTCTCACCTGGTTCTGGGTCTTGGTTTCTTCGCTGATACTGCCGACACTGGGCTCTCAGGTGTCCAGGTCGTCCACACTCCCAGCACTCTGGCCGCTTTCCTGGTCGAGGGCGGTGTCCTAAAGCACCAACTCTGCTGGAAATGACGCTAATTGCTGTCTTAATTTCCTT
>PNEQ01078100.1:0-19013 GCA_003012365.1 Medauroidea extradentata
AGAAAGAGGAGGGGAACGGTGGGAGGGGGAGTTCAGCGACCTTGGCGCGAACACCTGCGTATTGTCAGTGGCTCGGAGACTAGATTGCGTGCCAGCCTACTGTCCGAGTTCGGAGACGGCCTGCGCGCGTTAAAAAAAACTTGTCCGTTCGGTCTAACTTTTTAGTACGTATTTTATTATAACTTTTCGTACCACGCGCAGATAATCCGCACCGCGGATGATCCGATCGCGGATAATCGGGAGTTTACTGTATTTACATTAAAATTTACATTAATTTTAAAGTTAATTAAATCTGAAACAAATTTTTGTATATTTTTTTAAGGTTCTTAAAAACAGTTGTTATAACACTGAGTTTGTTAAATTGGAGATATACTGTATGTAATTAGAGAAAATACTGTTCTAAAATTATTTTCAAGTAGAGTGTATTTGCAGTTGTTCTGTGAACAGTGAAACCCCATTATTTATACTACTCAAGGGACCAGAGAAAAAATTGTGTAAAATGCAGGAAAGTGTAAAAATAGGAAAATTTATGATGTGTGATATTTGCAAGGGACCAGAGAAAATAGATGTAAGTAAGGAAATGTAAAAAAGGGATTCCATTGTAAATGTACATGGAGTGTATTTAACTCCTGTAATCTGCATTTCCTGTTATACTATATGCAGTGAGAATGTTGTTCTGTGAGAATTTTTAAGTAGTGTATTTTGCATCATTCTGCTATGTATTCGGAGAGTCTGTTGTTCTGTGTAGTGTATTAAGCATTTTTTATTATATTAGCACAAAGATGCTGCTGTGTGTATTTTCAGTAAAAAGGGAACAATGTTGTATTGGGCATTCAAGGATGGGACATGGCCAGTGATAGACATGTGTCAGGATGCTGCTAGATACAGCATCATTCTATGAGAACATACAATTTGTGAACATTTAGTACAAGAACCCAAAGCCAGCACAACAGAATGAAAGGTCCCCTTATACACAACTACACAAACGTTTTCATATATGCTTAAAGATAAGTATATGATATTTATGATGTATTCAATGTGACAAATAATGAAAATAATATTCATAACAGGTATAACATCATCAAACAACAATTCTTTAATTCACAACCATTGGCACAAAAAATATGTTAAGGAAATATCACAGATTAATTGAAAACTGTTTTACACACTTTCAGGTATCTAACATACAGGGATAGTTTAAAAATGCTGTAAAATGGTAAGTTGAATGTTCCTTGTCATTCAATACCTAGTGTATCAAACTAAAATAAATAGAGGATTATCATCTACGAACAGAAAGCTTACCTTTCTGGTTTGCATAATTGCCATAACAATCCCAAATGCTGACATTAATAATATGGCAACAGCATAATACATATAGTTGTCTGCAAACCATAGACAAAATGAGAACAGCTGGAACACATAAAATGGATTCAAGATCTCCAGGAACAGTAGTGTAAGAATTCCTTGCACAGGAATTATTATCTCGTTACTTCCATACACTACTCGCCTGTAAAAATAAGCAACACATTTATTTCAAAAGCAAAAATAATTACTGTTGGATGATTTAAAACAGCCAACCACCTCTCAAAGAAGTGCTGTAAAACATTCAAAAAAAAATTGGGTACTAAGTAAATCAGAGCTTATCAAATTCAATACAGCCATAAAGTACATGAAAAAAAAATGTATTTTGTGATACTGGAGAAAGGGTTTACTTACTGCCCTCTGTACAAGTTATTACCAATAAAGGCAACTTCATTCAAGTACATATAGAGCAACGTTATAATCTAATTATAAATATAGACTAACTCTGTTTAACTAAACAACTTTTTTTTATGATGAGTCTAATTGTTCCTGCAAACTTATGTCAAGAATTAAGTACAGTCGAACCTCTTTAATACAAACCTGAGGGGACAGAAAATTGTGCAATTTGTAATAATGAGGTTTGTATTAACAGGTGTTTACAAAAATACAAGAAATTCTGTGAAAATATTTTCAGGCTGTTTATACCCAATATACAAACATTATCACCACCCAAATTGCTGCCTTTAACAAGTAAACTTAGTATTACATAGTTTTATGGAGCATCAAAGGTAATATTCAATTTCTTATCTCATTTCAAGGGAAAAGAAAACCACTTTGTATTAATGAGATCTTTGTATTAACAGGGTTTGTATAAACGAGGTTGCACAGTATTTACGCTCCAAACATTTTGCGTGCATGTTTGGTGTGCAATGCAAATTTAGAAATAAATATAACAATTTGTTTGCATATTTGGTTGTAGGAAAATGAATTACTCCAAAGCAAGGATGCGGAATACGGTAAGTTTTATTTATGTTGAACACCAGAGATAGAGTGATAAATTTTCATTGAGCTTCTTGCTATTATATTGGGTTTTAATTATTCACAGTTGCAAGCACTTTAATTTTTATGGTCAATATCCCCACATCCTTGGTTATTTTGTGCATATGGAACATTAAAGATATACACAACATTATCGGTACAGTGAACCCTCAATAACTCTGACCTCGATGTCCCGGACTTCGGACAACTCGGACAGAATTTCAAAAAAAATATTAATTTTATTTAAATTATTTTTTGGTCAAAATCATTAGAAAATTGTCTGCCTAATTTAAATCCATCACGTTTTATTTAAAAACAGTATTAAGCTTTAAAAGCAGTTGCTCATTGCTACGTAGCCTTTAATAATCCCACCGTAAAATATCTGGCAAGTTCCGTGTGGTTAAATGTTGCTAACGAGGCGCGCGAGTAGATGCAACTCAGCAGGCCGACCTCCCTTCTGTATCTTTCTTCCCTCTTCTCCGCGCGAGCCATACACGTACATGCATCATAAATAAACATCCCAGTATGATGCTGGCGAATTAGACGGTAACGACAGGTCACAATGGCCCCTAAAGGGAAATTTATTTTGTTCTGGTATGTGCGATAAATTCAAGATTGCAAAACAATTTGTTACGGACATTAATAAAAAAAAATAAAAGCCACTGGTTTGCATTGCGATGTAGGCATGGTGGTGAGAGCGTTTTACGGGCCTGTAACAACGTCTTACAAGCCGATGAGGGTGAAGTGAGGTGAAAGAACATAACATCCATGCCCGAGCAAGGATTCGAACCCAGGGCCTCTCGGAACGTAAACTGGCGCCTAATCCACTACGCTAGAGGCCGGCACGATATCGAAAAAAAAAAAACAGGGCTTAATGAATTATAAAAAAGGGGAGGGGGAGCAGAAAGGGGCATTTGCCCCGGGCCGCCTCACTTTTGGAAAAGTTAAATGATTAAAATGAATGGGCTTTTATTGAGTTCCCGTTAATGTTGATGGCATCTGTGAAATTTATTTTAATAGCAAAGTGTGTGTAAAGACGTCACTGATATATGACGACGCAGCTAGTATGAAGAGAGTCCTACAAGCGCACATTATCACTTCAACAACGGCCGTAGACTAAAACTAAACAAAAAAAAGAGGAAAGATAGACTGAGATTTACGTTGCTCCTGGCCTCGTATTCTAACAAAGAGGCCCTGGAAAAAAAAAAAAAAAAACAATTTCTCGTAGGAAACCAGCAGCTGTCTGCAGACACTGTGACATGCTGGTGTCGAGCAATTTTTAAAGTAAACATCTCGTGAGTTGCGTGTGGTCACATGCGGTGTTTTTATTACTGTTGAGACTGTACCAGTTGACCTTGACTACTTCCGCTCGCGCTCTACCACCCTAGCTTATCTCACACACACGCACGCACATAAGACTTTCGTCAGCCAGACAAGAGTTAAGGAGGTGTAAACTTTTATGTGGTCGAAGGGTGCCTTGGTGCCAGCTTCTAGAACAGATAAAAAAGATCAGCCAGAAGTAGCATAAAAAATAAATAAAAAAGAATCTACCAGCCCAGGTTGTTTGACATTCTTTCTTTTATAGTTCATCACGTTATAATGATAATTTCCCCACTACCCCCTTCTGTAAATTGATACGTACACAGCAGTATATATTGCCGCCTCGTTTGCTTGTAGAAATGATAGCGTACTGATTTCCTCACGTTTCTTGTGATTAATGACTGCTTACCTCTCCTCCCCGGACGCCCCTCGATAACATGGACAAATCGTAACTCGGACAGCTTCTCCCCCCTTTTAGTCCGAGTTATCGAGGGTTCACTGTACTTTAATTGTGTTTACTTCATAAAAAGTTTGGGAAGCGACAGAGTTACTTCAAATTTCTAACAGTATTACTTGAGATCAAACCTAAATAATTCCAGCCATCACAAAAAAAATCATTTTAATCAAACCCACTACTTCTAGAGGTAAGTGTACTTAATAAACATACTGTACTAAGTTTAGAAAACATGCTACTGAACAAACATAAAATGAAACTTGTTGCAGATGAAACAGCTAACAGTGACTTTATTTTATCACACAATGAGTGGTTAACATGTTCAGGGACAGTATTTACATAATGTGTTTGGTTCCTTTTGTTTTGTGTATTAAGTTGGTAGTAACTTACGTTTTCAATTTACCTTGCAGTATATAGCAACATGGCTTAAGGTTACAGGGACTGTTGATTTGTAAAGTAACTAAAGTAATCTCTAAAAGTAAAAGTAATGTCTATAGTGAGATAATATTAAATAGATAATTACGGTTAGGTGTATCCCACATTCAGAGAACAACTGCAATCCTGGGCAAGGTACTAGCATACAGCCACGTTTGGGGTGATGAGGTGAGAGGGAATTACTGCCCTTTATTAATGAGTGAGGTCTAAAGAGCCAATGAGGGTGAAGTGAGGTAAAGTAACAGCACAACAGACATGCTCGAGCTGTGTTTCGAACCATAGACTGGCACCTAAATGAATACACTACGGAGGCCAGCGTGTTTGGGGTGGAAACGAAGATGTGTGCGACCAGATAAGATCATAAAAGGACAGAAAGGATGACTCCTGTAGGTCTTGGTGACAGACTGGTAGTTTAAATCAACAGAAATATATTCACAAAGCACAGTGATAGATGTACAAGGATGCAGGCTGCTGCTGCATGTTATATACACATATTCAACTTCCCTTAAAAAGAGCAGCATGGATAAACTGAACGAAGGGCTATGGAAAGCATGACTAAACCAGAGTGCAGTTTTCAAAAAAAAAAAGTATGCTGCTTAAAATCAATTTCAAACAATGTACTAAATAAAATAATAAGAAATTAAAAAAAGCAAATATTTCTATTTATAACACAAACAGTTACCTCAACGTGTGCTCCTGAGATGTTAAACCATTCTGCTGATGAAAAGTACCAGTGGTCACTTCTTTATCCAATCCTGCCAACCTAAGAAACTGGCACTGGTCTTCATCCCAAACATAACACAATTTCTTGCATTTGAACATTCGTAAAGAAACGTACTCTGAAACAAAGATATTATACATTAACATTAACAAAATGTACAACTAACATTTCAATGCAAAGAATACGGCACAGAAGGCTACCATAAAACAATGTGAAATGACCAACTTTAATGATTAACACTTTAATGTTTACACCATATTGGATACAGTGAAACCTCTATCCATCGAACTACCATGTACCGAATTTCTGTATTTATCGTATACTTTCCGTGGTCCCAGCAAATCCCCTGTTAATTTAAAGTAAAAAAGTCTGTTGTACAGATCTTCGAAGTATAATTTTTTCCTTATTGATGGTACAATTATCTATATTTTCCAAAGCTAACAACACTATAGACAACCGCATGCGGCATAATCATGACAGATCAAAACAAACCACAGTATATTAAAAATTACACACAACACGTGTTTCAGTCGAAACTCGCACAAGAAAAAATTAACACACAGTAGTGCAACAACCGAAAGTTGTCATCTATAGCAATTCCGGCAACTTTACACGACGCCATATTGGTTTCCTGCAGTTATGTTCGCAGACTTATTCTAAAGCCAGTGCAACACGCATAGCTTGGCAGTATTGACCATGTTCTGACATGACATGATGCAATTATTTTTGCTATTGAAGTAGTTTTACTTCTGGAATTGTGTATTTTCACATAAATGGTTTGCATGTCTTAATTAATTGACGAAAACTAATTTGAATTTCCGTTTGTTGCTTTGTGGGATTTTTTCTAGCAATAAAACAGCATGGTTTGGCCCACAAAATGTGCTGGTACATCGAATGTGAGGCTCAAAATAAGTGACTTAACAACAAATACCCAGCAAATAAAGAGGGGAGATGCAAAACATCTTATGCTTCTCAAATTGCTTTTAACTAGTCTTACTTTGGTATGTTAACTCTAAAACATAGTGATACATAAAAATTTAGGTTGTTTATTATATTATATGTTCAATGGCAGCAAAGTCTACATTTATTGTTTTCGCACATGCATTTTTTTTTCTCATTTGGCCACCTGAAAAATAATAGTGTTTCCACCATATAGTACAGTGAGCCCTCGATAACTCTGACTAAAAGGGGGGAGAAGCTGTCAGAGTTAAGATTTGTCAGTACTATCGGGGGGGGGGGGCCTCCAGGGAGAAGGGGTAGTTTAATAGTAGGGGTATGGAAATTTTGCGAATAGCGATATCACAAAATAAAACCGAAATAGACCTCAATTAGCGACAAAACAATGAAATGACACAATGCCACAAAATAATACTAAAATCACTGTATTTGTCTCAAAAAATTACGATAATTTTCATTGAAAATGCTGCAACTAAAAGCACGAATTGCATTATAATCAAAAGATTATGTTACGTTAACCGGAAAATGTTTACTCGCCTGTAAAAGAGAACAAGTCGGCGCAACAACACAAGGAAAAAAAAACGCTGAAAGAAACACACCAGCCAAGTCATAGAAGCAACCGACCCTTCTAACATCATTGGAAGAAACAAGTAGTTGCATAGAACTCCTAGTGCGTTGTCATTGCTGCCATCCTACATATGTCGAACTATCTTAATGTATTCACTGTATTCCTCTATGGCCGTGAATGTATTAACGTCATGGTACAAAGCCAACATGGCGTCACGTTAAGTAGCGTTGTAACCTGCTCACAACTTTTGATTCTTCCGCCATCTTTTGTTCATTTTTTTCATGCAGGAGTGTCTAAAACAGATGATGTGTGCAATCATTGGTATTGTTTATATTATGAACTAATAAGTCAGTGATACTGCGTAATTTAATAGGCCTGCAGATATTGCAATATATTATTTTGGATGAAGTTAAAATACGGTTCATCATGCCAAAACCTAAAGTAACTGCTCAGATCAGAGCTATGCAATTAAAAAATTATGGATTTTATATTACAGACAATATTCTCTGTGTGAGATTCTCTGTTCCCTCAAAGGAGAATATCCCAGAGTTTTCAACTTTTGCTCTCAAATTGCTGTGATTGCCTGCTTCCAATGCAGATTCGGAGAGATCTTTTTCAACATATTCTTACACTGTTAGTGACCGAAGAAGGAAGACAACCTTAAAATGCTGAAGTCTATACCACGATGTCTTTCAACTGAATGTGTGATATTTGTACTTTTACCTGAAACTGTACCCCTCTAGATACAATTAAATAAGACTATATTTTTATTTTGATTTTAATAAAATTGTGTGATTTCTTCAAAAAATTCATCAGGTGGATGAAAGTGTAGATTAAAAAAAGCATTGTTATTATTTTATTGTTGGAAATTAGTTGTGTATAAATAGCCAACACACTGTTTGTGTCTGTTAAATATCATAGGTCTATTTGGTAACTTTTTATGACACTATTTAATAATTAAAATAATAAAAACTGTAACAATGAAATAAAACCGAAACACAGTTTTTTAAAAACGAAATTTGTTGAAATATAAAACCATTTCCACGGACCTCTACTAATTAGTCATTAATAAAAATAAAGGCGAAGAAAGCGGTACACTACCATTTCTACAAGCAAGAGGCGGCGGCAATAAATACTGTGTTGTACGTATCAAGTTAAGGGGAGGAGGGTAGTGGGGAAGTAATCACTGTAACATAGAGGTCTATAAATGAATGTCAAATAAAATGGGCAGGCACATACTTTATTTTTTATGCTACTTCTGGTTGATCCTTTTTTTTTTATCTCTGTGCTAGAAGTTGCCACCAAGGCACCTTTCCACCACATAAAATATCTCACCCCCTTCTCTCATCTGGCTGGCGACAGCCAATGTGCGTGCGTGTGAGAGAAAAAGAGATAAGAAATAATTGTTGGAGTTAAGCTAGGGAGGTAGCAAGCAAGCAGAATTAGTCAAGGTCAACTGGTACAGGGTCAACACAACAGCAATGCACACACCACACGTGACCACACCTATCTCAAAAGATGTATACTTTGTAAAATCGCTTAACGTCGGCAAGTTACAGTGTCTGCAGCCTGATAGTTAAGCTCCCCTCCTATAAAGTTCTGAAGAAACAAAAATAATTTTCCTTTAATACACAAGTAGATATACAACTAACAATTCTTCTGGATAACTGTACAGAAACATGTGAACACATTTTTAAAATTTAATTTTAAGCATATAAACAATCATAAAACGTGTAATTTACAGCTTTATTCTTACACAAACTGTCACACTAAAAAGCAATAAAATTCTAATCCTGTTCTACAGAGTTAAAATGGGAGTAAAAACAACCAAAAGGCACAAATAATACTAAAACAAAGTACTTAAGGCCATGAATATCTAAGTATCGGACAAGTGTCTAAATTACTGTATGTAGCAAAATTTGCTTAAGTCAGTTTGTCAGATGTGGCTTACAGTTCTATACCTTGCACCACAACCCCTCTTGCTCTCTATTGATGCACCATCTGTTTACAGTCTCCTCCAGAATTGTATAATTCAACCATTTAAAACATTTCCTATGAGGAATAGTTTTTTTCTGGGCCACTATGAGGCCAGCGGCAATGAAAATCTGAGCCTATCCCCCTTTTTTTAAATTACTGACAATATGCAGTTGTAGGCCTTCCTCCATACTTTCTCACATGTTGGCTGCACCATTATAGATCTGACCTCAACAATGGATATCAGCAATGTCTTTACACGCACTTTACACTTAAAATACATTTCACAGAAACCATCAAGGTTAATGTGAACTTAATAAAAGTCCATTCACTTTAAATTACAAACCATTTAACTTATATTTTTGTTCAAAAGCAAGGCTCTCTAGATCGTAAGGCTTGGGGCGCAAGCCCCTTTATGCCCCCCCCCCCTTTTTTTCACAATTGACTAAGCCTTGGTTTTTTCTAAATCACGCCCGCCTCAGTAGCATAGTTGGTAAGGCACAGGTTTATGGTGCGAGAAGCCCTGGGTTCAAATCCTGGCTTGGGCATGGATACTGTGCTGTTCTTTTATCACACTTCACACTCGTTGACTTTTTAAGACCTCGTTTTTAAAGAGCTGTAAAATCCTCTCACCATCATTTCTACATCGCAATGAAAACAACAGCTTCTGTTTATTCTTTTCAATGTCCGGAACAATTCGTTTCGTGATCCTGAATTCACTTCACATACCAGAACTAAATAAATTTCAGTTTAGGTGCCATCCTGACCTGTAATTACCATCCATTTTACAAGCACCACACTGAAATGTTTGTTTATGATGCACGTGCATGCCTGGCTCGTATGGCAAAGAGGGAGCAAAGATAAAGAGGTGAGGTCGATCGGCTGAGTTGTATCTCCACTTGTGCGTCTCGCTAACAACATTTAACCACAAGGAACTTGCCAGATATTTTATGTTGTGATTATTATAGGCTAAGTAGCGATGAACTACATTATAAATCTTAATACTGGTCTAAAAAAATGAGATGGATTTTAATTAATTAGATATAATTTTTGTATGCCTTTTAACCAAAAAGTGGTTAAGTTAAAATTAGTTTTGTTTTTTGAAATTCTGTCCGAGCTATACGAAGTCTGGGACATCGAGGTCCGGGTTATTGAGGATTCACTGTACTGTACTGTATTGCCATCATACTACTACTGCACTTTTTCCACAACAACGTTACAAAAATTTTACATACCTATCAAAACACTTTGTGAATTCTACAAACGTTATTTGTTAAGTAGTAAACATTTCACCATTTTATATTAGTCAAACTAACAACTCACAAATTTTCATGAAATTTTTCTCTCGTTATGTTCACCAATTAACATTACCACAAATGATTAAATAATCAATGTAAGCCACTATAATTTCCACACAAATATTTCTAATTTAATAACATAAGGATAAATTCTTGAAGGATTAAATCATCTTATATTTGAAAAAAAAATTCAATTAAACTTTTAAGTCTGTACTTTCCTAATATGTTCATTAAAGAGTCAGAAATGTTATTGTGAATCCAATGGGCTTGTGATATGCACTACCACATAGCTAATACTTGGTTTCTTATCATATAATAATTTCAATCCTTTTTTTTTCCTGAGTTAATTTTTTTGTTTAACAATTTAATCAAGTATAAGGATGTATACGGCACAATCCAACATATTAATTGGGGATGCTAGAAGATAAATGAACATTACAATTTTATTCAAAATTTACATTTTACTGTTAAGGCAAGATAAAAGCATTAATTTTTACATGTCAATTTTATCTGATTTATATCGTGTTTGGACATATTTTAAAGCTTATTTAATTTTAAGCAACTTTACTATGTAACTTTTTCTTACATTTTGCCTCACTTGAATTTTTAAAATTTCAAGTAGCCTCTTAGCTCACTTCTTCTGGAATGGGATTTATCTGGCAGGCAGGTCAGAGTTCAGACGCTTGGAGGCACGTACAGTGGCATGCTGGAATGCAGCGAGAGCAGCATGTCGTTAGGCCTTCAACATATGTGGTAGTGTCGTGCGCAACAGAACTCTGAAAATGTGGTGATCCGTGACAGATTGATGACGCAGCATATCCCCAATTAATAAACTAATGAATATTTAGATGGTATTGTGGGATAAAATGCTTTGCTATTTTGTCAGTAACTATGTTACGTAATTTTCTTCTGTTATAAATGTCAATTGACCAACCATCCAAGCAACTTGGGTCCCGTTGTATCAATCCAAAGCTAGGCCGAGTAAGTCGGAGTGTTCGCCTGGGAGAAGTCAGTCGTGGTACATCGAAGCTTGGACACGGTCACCTGGAGATAGCTGGCTGAGTTTTTTCATTAGTTGGGGCATCATGGCAGAAGAGGAAGGACATGTACTGCGCTGGAGCGGAGGCGTCAAACCCAGAGGGCGGATTCGCCAGTAAAGTGGACAGTATTGCCGGTGATGATTTCTCTTCTTTCTCTTTTATTTCTTTATGATAGTATCTCCAAGTAGAGAAGTGCAATAATTGGGTGCATTAGTGTATATTGCAGTTTTACAACACCGCCAAGAAAACTAGTTATGTGTATTCAGTAGTTTCTTTGTTGTTCGGTGAGCAAACCGAGGCATATCAGCTGTTGAAAGGAAGTATCATTGTAGTTACTGCTTTTTATACGAGAAATATGCATTTACTGCCTTCTGTCATTGTTCAACTTGTAAAAACTACAAGGGCAGTAAGTGTTTTCTTCCTATAATTCCTACATACAATTTATTTCACTGCCTTTTTTGTGGTAAACGATGCAGAATTTCATGATGAATCCAAAAATACCAAAAACTCAATTTTCATTTTTTCTTCCTTAGCAGGGCAGTATTAATGTTTAAGTTTTTAAGTTTATATGGTTACTGGAGTAAATGCAAGTGATCTAGCAATGATTGTGCTATCTACTTCAGGTGAACCATTAACAAACAAAACGAAAAATTTTTAAAATTTTTTTATTTAATATTCTTTCTCTACGTGAACACCTTTCAAAGCACCTCAGGCTATCCAGGAATGTAAAACCAAAGAGAAATGATTTGTAATTTCTGGAGGACTTGTCATAGTCATCGCTCGCCATAATCAGCTGTTCCCGCTAATAGAAGGTGGCTGCAAGGAATAAGGAGAAGTTACAGTTCCAGACCTTCTTCGTCGTTATCCTCCGGCTAAATAATTTAATACTAACAGCAGAGCACTGCAGTCACCGCCTCTACAAAACAAAAGTATACCGCACTTCAACTTCATCAGCACACCCGTTACAAGCTGCATGCAAAATGTGATCCACACTTCAAATTTTTAGATAGCAGTTTTTTGATAACTATGACAAATATAAAATAATCTAATTTTCCCAAACCACTCATTTAACAATAGATAATTCAAGTGTGATGTTTATAGGTATCTCTGCTGAGCTATCACAAAGCAAATATTTTTGAGCCCTTTACAGACAGATTATATCTACATCTATACTTAACCCTTTAAAAAATACAATTTCAATGCAAATTAAAAAAATTAATAAACAAACAACTCATAAACTCTATAATTAGGGTAAAAGAAAATAACACAATTGTCCATTTCTTAACTATTGTTCAGCAGCATAGTTTGTAAGAACATGCATTAAAATTGCACAAGTGCAGATGCGTAAGTGTGCAGTGGTGTACCCAAGGGGAGGGGGTGACTTGGGGGTTGAAACAACCCCCTGAAAATTTATCAAGAACGTTTGAACAGTGGCTATTTTTCTGTAAGGTTATCTTGCTACCATGTAAAATTTAGGTGTATGCTTTTAAGGAAGAAAAATTAATTTTTTTTTGTTTGGATGCATATTAGTTCTTTTTTTTTTTTTTTAATATATATAGAGTTTGTAAATACCCTACAGGGAAAGTAGAGTTGTAGTAGTTTTCGCTGACGCTATGGCGTAGTAGTGCAGGAGAGAAGAGAGTTCATTGTAACGTGGCATCCAATCGCTTGTTTTTCAATGAGTCGAGCTGTAGTAACAACATGTTAGCAGAAGCTCTGAGACGGGTTGCAATTAATAGTTTATTTTTAGTGGTCTCAGTTTAGGAAAGGGAAGGATGAAAAAATGCACTCGTGAGTTATAATAGTATAGAATAATCTATAATTCAGTTAGGGTATAATCAATGATGTTATGGCCAGCTGGCCTTGGGCAGGGGTAACCTTAGCTTTGTTGTGTGTTCTGGTTTTTTCCAGCTAATTTTTGTTTCGTTACAGATTTTCTACGCCTTATTTTTCATTAGTTTCTAGAGGGGTTGGTGGTATTGTAATCACGTTGACTTCAGCCAGCCAATAATAGTTTGGCCTGGGCTCTGGCGTGTATGATCCCTTCTAGAAAATTTTGCCTCTGCCATTTGTAGAAATAATCTAGACACAGGATAGTGTGGTAGTGTCACGGAGCTGCAGTCCCAATTCTTCAAGATTTAGATTTGAGAGAGACGAACTTCAAGGGTATGGGCAACACAGAGCTCTATTTCTATTTAACTCTTTTTCAGACTTATTTTCTGGACCCTCAAGCAAAATTTTTCCACCTGTATGCGTAGGCTGTAAAGTGTAATTTTGCTCGATTTTTCTTCTATCCTCATGGACTTGCGCTGCGTTTAATACTGACTTTTATCAGTAACAGACAGAAATTATGCAGACATAATGTAAAAGTAATTTAAATAAACCGGGAGTGTTGTTCAGAGAGCCACTTTTCATTTATGGTCGAAAAACCCCCGAGTCAATTCCTGGAACAGTATTAACTTTTACGTGATAAGCGACAGTGATGCAAAGGAAGGTCAAAGTGATTGCAGTGGGTCAGGAGACCTCTTTACATTCTCAAAACCCTAAATACATGTCGGCCCATGAGGGTTGACGGGTAGCAACCAGCAGGCTGGAGGAGCATGGAGTTGGCTCAAAAATGTGAAGGTCGAGTACAATCCTCTCTTGTATTAGTTTAAGTTATTTTTTAAATAGATGAAGATCCGTGTTTTCATTTTAGACTAATCATTCACATCGACTGCGTCTTGTTGAGAGTTTAACTTGTGTTTTAATTGTGTGTTGCTTTGATGTAGTTAAGATACAAAGGTGACTTAAGTTTTTTTTAAGTTAATCAGTAAGTCATGAGCACTTTGAAATGCCATACGTTTAATTGATAGTATAATGACAAGAAATCTTATTGGTTGCTGTGAGGAGTTTATAAAATACATTGTCATGAAGCTACGTATCTTGACGGGTGAACCTCAGTAAGAGTGCATGGTAGATAAATAAACGCTGAAAATATTAATTGATTTCTACACTTTTTTTCAAAGCCATTATGGATAAAATACCCAATTACAATCCTAGATAATGGTGATAGCTAACTTTATGAGTAAATATTTATACAGAATTACTAATTCGCTACGCGTGATTTCTTGCACCGCAGTTAAATGCACAAGGTTCCGGCGTCAGAAATTATGCCTCTAAAGTACGTAATACTGGAAACTATTTTGTTTAAAACTTTGGCTAAAACTATTGTCTAGGATTGCTATTGTTTAATTTTTGCAAATTGGCTTCAAGAAACCTACAGTTATAGATAAATGCTTTTAGCAATGAATTATGTACCACACCCTCTACTATAAAATCTAAAATGTTTTGTTACAGTTTAACTGTTGTTTTTAGTTCACTGAGGTTGCAATGTTTTTAATTTTTTAAGTCTGTCTGCCAAGAAACTGTTCTGTAGTAAAAAGTATGATATTTAAATATTAAGTACACCTTTGCCAAGTTTCTTTGTATCTTTTTCGTAAAACAGAAGCCAGTTACTTTCTTTCAAACGCTGTTAATCGTAATGAGTTGATTGTTTTCCTGAAATTAAATTATCTTATTTGATATTGGTAATTATTTAACTGGTGTAATCAAGATATTTGCTGCGAACCTTTTTTTATGTTTGGAAGTTCATTTAATTTTAACCCATTTGATAAACTGTGCAATTGAAGTTCATACTAGGATTTATTCTGTTGAATTAATGTTGACCTGATCTGGCACACTGTAAATTATATGCAAAAACCTTTTTCTGAAATAATGTAACATTTGGTTATGAAAGATTAGTAAATTGTTATTTGAAAACCCAAATGATTTTAGATTTGTTATTTGTAGTTATTAGTTCTCGCATTCAATTAGAAGTATTTGAGTATTTAATCTAGCTACTATCTAGCTGACAGAACACAACCTAAAATTAAGTTTCCAAGTTTTAACTATGATTATTATTCCATTTTAGGTTATAGGTCTCCAGATTTTAAGAAGTACTGTTTATGTCTGTCTAGTCCTGGATGATCCTGCCCCGTAGTTAATTTACCTTGTTGTGCCCAAAGCAATCACCAACTTTTTAAATTGTTTTATTATCACTTTTTTTGTGCTATACCATTTGAACATTTCAGTGTGTTGTTTTGTCATCCAGGGTTTCTTAACAGCCCTTTTCAAATATTGAGTGGTTGAGAAAGACCCGCTTATTCCAATGATTTTGGCCTGGTTTTATTTCTACAGATACACCTTCCAATTTAATTTCCCATTTCATTCATTTCATCACACTTTGTACATACAATTACCATTTACATGTCTTCACATGTCAAAGTTCAGCCCAATTTTACACCGTTACAGAGAAGTTGGTCACAGCAAACTCAATATTAATATTTTACTTACACTTGCTGCGTAACTTTAACTGCATACCTGCCAACTTTTGAAGCTCCTCACCAGTAAAACTTTTAAGTATCATAAATTACAGCGTACTTTAGATGCGGCAATTTTCAAGTAATTCATTTGAACACAATATTATCTCACAGCAAGCTGGTCACAATATGGATGATGTAATGTTTTCAAACACAGTCACAATCTTCACAATAAATATACTAAGCTGATCACAATATGGATTATGTAATGTTTTTTAAAAACAATCACATACTTCACAAAAAATTCCACTTGTTAACTTGTAACCTTTAGAAATAACAACACAATACTGTCCTAAACAGAGCTCAATCCACATGAAACAGCACTTTTATTCAGAGAAACTGCTGTTGCTTTTTTGGCTTTTTTCAGAAAGTCAATCGAAAAGTTTTCTTCGAAGCATGCTCTTTTCGAAACCTTGCACTTCAATACACTCTGACTTTCCACTGATTTCTGTGACATGGACAACCTAAATTCAGTTCTGTTCTTTTTTAAGATATTAAATACCCTCTCACATTCGGCATTGCTGTGTGGAATCACAAGAACTGCCAACATAACAGTTAATATTCTTCTATCATATTTTCTAGCCCCATCCACCCCACGCACTTCAGCCAACTTAGACCATTTCTTATCTATGCTGTCTTCTTCCGACACAAAACTTGAGATGTCATTTACTTGTAAGTTTGTAAACTGTTGCTGAACTTCATCCATGGCCGTATCCAATGACTCACCTGACTTTAAAGGCAAAATGAAGGGGAAAAGATTTACTAAATAACGAACTGATGTAAAGCTTGAATTTTCAATGTTGTTCAACCTTTCTGCATGTTGAAGCACTTCACTCGAAAGCGGAAATTTATTCACAATATAATCACATGCTGCCTCTAAGTACTTCCTAACACCAGAAAAAAAAACACTTTTTTATTCTGCTCTTCTAGTTAGTTTACCACCTGAAATGTTTTAGTACCAATGACCAAATCATCATCACTTTTCTGGTTTTGAACAGAATGATAGTCCAGATTTTGTACTGGGACACCACTTTTAAGTACTGAAGCTTTCACAAATTTTGTTAAAAGTTCTTTTAGCAAGCCTTCTAGTAATTCTTTCAAAACATGAATTTGTGATACAGCAGTCTAAAGAAGTGTGTGTTTATTTTGTCAAAACCTGGAATAATATTCAACACAAAATAACAAAATTGCCTTATTCAAATTACTAGACATAAACATAAACAACTTTTCTTCCCTACTCAAGATACTTCTCTCCGCTTGTACAGTCTGATTAGGCCTAATTTTGGGAACAGATTCTCTCTTGCAATTGGAACTGTATTTCTTACCTAAGCCAAATTTCACTTTTTTTTTCATGCTTTCTTGAACGGTCCCTTCAGAAATTCTTTTAGTACCTAAATTAGCTTTCTTGTCAGTGGTTCTGATTGTTTTTGATGTTTGTCAAATCTGGCTTAGCAGCTTGGTCAGCATCGTGTTCTTTCGCTTTTGTTTCTTCCTGGCTGGGTTTCAGTTTCGGAATTTTAAAGGAAGAAAGACCAACACTACTTGAAGACTTCTGCTGATTGATTTCTTCTTTAAAGAAGCCAAGCAATGGTTCCCACTCTTCTACAAACAGTGATAAGCTTCTGTTCAGGGATAGTCATCTCGTACATACATGCTTTAGAAGCTGCCTAGCTTCCTTTCCATGAAAATTCTACAAACACTTCAATTTTCCTTTCCTTTTAGAACGTCTTTCAAAATAATAATACACATCTATTAGAATATCATTTATTCTAACTGGTAATCATCCAGCATCTTTCTGAACACTTAAATTAATCAAATGACACAAGCAGCCAATAACTACCATATTCTCTTGTTTCTTTCAGTACTACAGATACTCCGTTTGTAATGCCTAACATGACGAAAGCATTATCAGCTACGAAAGCTATACAGTGCTTGTAACAGGTACTTTTAGGCGCTCAAATTCTGAAAGTGCTAAGTTTCCAATATTTCTTCCAGTTGAGTCACCTTCTAAAACAGGTACAGAAAGAACAGTACTTACTATTTTCTGCTGCAGCTCATCCCAGACAGTAACCGCAACTGGGTAGGTTTTTGCATTTGAATCGTTGCTGCCATCAGTTGCAACAGAAAACGGCCGACTTTGCAAACACTGAATAATATATTCTGTTTCCCGGTGTGCCATTTCATGGAGAACTGCAGAAGTCTTTGTACGCCTACATGCATATTTCTTCGCCACTTGAGAATAAGGGAACATTTTGCTGAACAAGGGCCCAGCGTGGTCCGCCACGCTAATAGGAAAATTGTGCTCTACAATAAAATATGTGAAGTACATTTCTGCTCTTGTGACTTCAACATCAGAACTTTGAACAAAAAAAATTGTCAACTTTTGAGCAACTAGATACTACTTTCACATTTTCTATATGTTTTTCCCGTTTTACGTTACTAAACACATCGTTCCTGCCACCATGAGCAATGTTTACATCGCATCTACAAACATTGCAAAATACAAACTTCTCTCCTTTGGTTGATTTTACTATACACTGAAATTTGTCTGTATATTCTTTTCAAAATGTCTGAAAAAACGTCTTCTTAACTTTAGTACTCATTTTACCAATATTATTTTTCCACACACGCTATTAATACCATTACAAAAAAAACATGTCGTCCCGAATGCCGTACATAGATAATACACAGCACGGCATTCAACGCCCAGAAATGAGTGACAAATTTATGAAGATTTCAGCGCCACCTATAAACGCAATCAGCCAATGACATGCAGCGTTGAGATACCATTTTCTTTGTTAGCGTGACACGTATCTGCAGTATTATCTATGGTAGCTTCGAAAGTAAATAACGGCACAATTTACCGTGAATGAAATTTATACATATTAAACAGTAAAATTTAGGTTCTGTCCCGTAAAACCGTAAAGGTGGTGTCAAAACCGTACATTTTACGCGTAAATCGTAAAAGTTGGCAGGTATCTAACTGTTAGGACTTAAAACAATAATAAAAAATGCCAAATTATTAACTTTTGCAGGGAGGTTACATTGGGTCCAGAAACCCACTTCCTCCTTTACCTCATGGAAACTGTTAAAATAGCTAATTTTTCACCTTGAAATTCAAATTCTGAAATCCCAATTTTCCCAGACGAGTACCATGGACCCCTTGCTTTATTGGAGGGAGGTGGGGGAAATGAGGACCCAGGCATTTCAAGCACGCTAGTGCGCCCAGGCAATTTAAGCATGCAAGTGTGCGCAGAGTTTTCATGTATCTGATTTTGTGCAGGGGTTTCAAATATACAAGCATGTACAGGAGTTTCTAGTATACTAAAGTGAGCAAGGGTTTCTAGTACACGAAAGTGAGCAAGGGTTTCTAGTACACGAAAGTGAGCAAGGGTTTCTAGTACACGAAAGTGAGCAAGGGTTTCTAGTACACGAAAGTGAGCAAGGGTTTCTAGTACACGAAAGTGAGCAAGGGTTTCTAGTACACGAAAGTGAGCAAGGGTTTC
>PNEQ01078101.1:0-19014 GCA_003012365.1 Medauroidea extradentata
CGCTGGTACTATGCAGGTGATAAGCTGCAAGGTGTTGAGTGTATACACGGCAAGTAATCACCACAAGTGTCGCTGGTACTATGCAGGTGATAAGCTGCAAGGTGTTGAGTGTATACACGGCAAGTAATCACCACAAGTGTCGCTGGTACTATGCCACAGTCCCTAGTTCAACCGCATCATGCAGGGAGGCCACAAATTCACTTTACCCCTTTATAAAATGTTATAACGGTTCATAAACCAAACCACTACAATACCACTGACGAACTGAAAGATGCTGCAAAACAAGCTTTCAGTCAAGTTACACAAGCAATGTTCCGAAATAACTGGTGGTACACAGACCGAACCTTCGGACAAGTATTGGTTCGTATATAAAGAAAATTGCTCTAAAAACTGTTGCTTATTTTATGTAAGTTTAGGGGTTTATGTTGGTTACTATATAGGGGTAACGGGACTTTATGGCCGCCCTGCATATTTTATAACTTATGTCCACTTTTAACGCATATTTAAAATGTTTCTCGGCGTGGCGGAGGTTATTTATACTAGATACATGTAAGGAAGTTCAGTGTTAGGCCTATTAGTTGGGCAAGGAACAATTCCACCAATAGTTGCGGTAGTGATAGTAAGAGGTCGACTTTACGTTGGCACTTATGGAGGGAACTTCCTCGGCAGAGTTCGGCTTTGCACCCGAAGTTCCTCGAAACGCGCAGGTATACATTTGATCCCTTGAGTGGGAGTGAAAGAAAAATTTATTGTATTTTCAGTTTTTGAGCCATAACATATATTCAAACTGTATTATCAAAATCTTCTCTTCGACAAAGCGTAGGTTATATTCTTGGTAAACAGTTCGACACAAATAATAATGGAATCTTTCATTAATTTTTCAGGCAGAATCATTGCAAAAGAGTTCTTGAATGTTAACCTATAATTCTCTTGCAATGATCCTGCATGACAAACTAATGAATGAAAAATTTGCGATTTTTACGTCACTTGGATACTTATACAAATGTCTAAGATGGGATTTCAAAGTGTTTCGATATTCGATACTTTAATAAGGGGTGAAAAGACGTGAAAAATGTTTGCTATTCCTCCATATCTACTGAACCATTTGAGGTATCCAAGTGATTTTGGCTTCAGGATTATGCTGCTTACAAAAATACCCTAAATACTATTTCATGATTTTGCCAAAGTCTACCTCAGAATATTAGAAAAAAAGTAAAATATGTTTTCGGTTCATAAACGACATTTATCGTCATCGAAACTATTAAAATCTTGGATATCGAAGTAATATTTACTTAAGAACGATGTTACTCGAGTGCCTGGACAGTAATATCACGATTTTTTGATATTCGACGCCTACGGAGATAAAAATTGGCGTAAGAAGTGAAACGTGTTTTCAATGAAACGTTGATATATCTTGGACCCAGCGGGTTATCGTTGTGTTTTTCAAGTCTATGAGACATCCATAAAATATTCTAACGTGTTATTCTAGGGTTGTTCTAAATACAGCCTCTAAGGGGGATTGAAACACGTGAGAAGTGTTTTGGAAATATCCTCGATGTGTTCGAATCATTAAGAGTGCGTGGTAGATAAATAAACGCTGAAAACATAAATTGATTCATACGCTTTTTTTTTTAAGCCAATATGGATAAAATACTCAATGACAATCCAAGATAATGGTATTTGCCAACTTTATGAGTAAATATTTATCCAAAATTACTAATTCGTTACGCGGGATCTCTTGCGCCGCAGTTAAATGCACGAGGTTCCGGCGTCAGAGATTGTGCCTCAGAAGTTCGTAACACTGGAAACAATTTTGTTTGAAACGTTGGCTAAAACTATTGACTAGGATTGCTATTGTTTAGTTTTCGCAACTTAGCTTCAAAAAACCTACAGTTATAGATTAATGCTTTTAGATTTGAATTATGTACCACGCCCTCTTACGTAGAGACGGTGAAACACGACTTGTTAGCATGACAGGAGATAAGAGAGGAGTCGGACAATGCCTTTGTTAAGAAAACCATCCCAACATTCGTCTCCTCGACACGACGGGAAACTGAATCCAGGCTGGCCGGTTCAATACCCAAGTCCTCTTGAATGCGAGTTCCACGTGTTGGTGTTACCAATGCGCGCCTCGCTCAGTTATTCCAGACATAAAGCTGCTGAACACTTCGTGAAGATTACGTAAATGGTTGCAAATATAACTAAGGATATTTCTAAATTCCAACTCTCTACAGTGATATGTTATTTCAACAGTCCGTCGATTTAGCCGTCACTACGTGTTATCCTCTGGTTTTCAGTTCAATTGGATACCTACTAATTCTCTCTACAATATGTAAGTAAGATTTACGCGAGAGAGGTTTACGGACGTTAAAAATAATTTTCAAATGAACACGCGATTATTTTTAAAATTAGATTACTATAAAGACCTAGATACTATCGTATTAAAATTATAAAAATGACAATTTTCCATTTAAAATGATTTTGTGGTTTTAAGCTCTTATTTTTCTAAAAACAGTCTTTAAATTGTTACTCGACAGTCAAGCATACTACCGCATAGTGCTACATAAATAAACGTCCGCTGATAACATATCTATGCGTAAAAAAAAAATCTCAATGAATTTTGATGATTAGTTAAGATTTTATTGACGACTGAGTATTTCAGTCGTCCACTTGACATTGAACCTTTCGATACCACTTAAAGCTTTTTAGTAATTTATATAAAAAAATGCTTATGGCCCGTAAATGGAAAATTCAACATGAATGAGACCCAACATTAAACGTGCGAAAAGAACATTAACATCGAGACACTCAAGTATTTAGTACATGCAAAGCGTACCAACACCGTTATGACATCCCTGAACAAAAGTAAATAACTGTTTGTGAACATACACGGCGTATCTATAAACTGACTACGAACTTAAAACTAAAACCGTTGAATAAGAAATCTAGACGGGAAACAGCATTCTAGCAAACTGATATCTGGGAAGGTAGTCACGTAGCACAATACAGGGTGAATATCAATTAACACAACAGAGTAAAATGTAGTGTACTTTGTATCATCGTATTAAATTCCTTATATTTGATGCTTCAAAACCATCTCATCAGTCATCTGGGTCGTTAAATTGTATCAGACAGCACATACTGTATCTTCCGGTTTAGGTGGTAAATGTTACATGTCTGTGTAAAACTTCTTGAAAAATCCAAACTTTATTCTGTACATGATCGGAGCCCATATATGTACGTATATAGGTATGTATGCATATAGGAATGTATGTACGTATACACACATGATGGCTAGGAGTCATGTGGCGTGGCGAGGGGGTGTATAGTGTAGAGGGGCGGCGGCTCTGCTGCACAGGAGACAATGGTGCTAGTCTCAGACAGGATATCACGAGGCTTTCCCCCACCGACCCATATCTACCACCCTTGTCACAGTAAGCTTCCTGGTCACATCGAGCGCCACACGGGCGGCTACGTCATCATTCACGCCACTACCCACTATTCCAGGTTAATTAAGCCGCGTGCAGTGGAGACGTTATGTCAATGTGCGCACTTAAGAGAAGTCCTCGCCTGGGGCATGGACGGCGTTGCAGCATGTCGCGCGAAACCTATTAACTTATTCGTATTATGTTTATCCAAGAAAATAACACACACATGAAACTATGCTTCCATAATTTTTAAAATTCAGCCCGCTTGTTTGATACATGGTTTTCGGGCCTGTGTAAATGGATAAAAACGGCATTTTTGCAGTTCTGTAACTCCGAAAATACTGTTACCCGGATCCATAAAATGCAAAACAAGATGCATAGGTTGGCCTTTACTTCATCCTGTCCAAAAATAAAATTGTAGGGTTCGACTGGGATGGAGGGCATAGATAATTAAATAAATAAATTAAATTGAATTTCTTAATTTATTACTATACCATTAAAACAAAAAAAAAATACATTAAGCATACAGTCCTTGCGAAACATACTCTTTAGATCATTATTTACAGATAATCTCCATAAAAGTTGAAATGACTACTCCAGTATATAATTACTAAATCTCTCTTGCTGCAGTCTCACCGTGATCCGCCAGTCTTGTCTTATACCTCGCTGCCAAGCCCATCGCTAACATTCACAGGCTAACCGCCACAATCACTCTGCTGCTGCCCACAGTCGGCCAGTATTTGTAGTGGCCTGCGACGACACCTAGAACATTCTCCAAGCTCGCCGACAATGCCAGATGTACGCCGAAATTTCGAGGTGTTGTGGTAACATTCAGTCACGTCGGTGCTGAGTGCCTGTCAAGGATAATTAACAGGTAGCCACCCATACAGTAGGCTCACGACGTCAGCGTGGGAACAGCGATAAGTCAGGCACAAGCAGCTCGCATCGCCAGTGGCCAGAAGACAGGAGAGGAGGAGATATAGTTCGTCGCCTCGTCGCCAGGAGCAGGGGAGGGGAAGTTGTCATGAATGAATCATCAGGTCGCTCAGACCCCATGTCGCTTAGAGCGCTGTCTCGTTGCAATACGTAAAAATGAGGCAATTTTACTAATAACTATCTGTGGATCGAGTTTAGATAAACTATGATAAGTTGTTCTTCAGATGTCTAGTGAGTCCGTCAGTCAAATAGCATCCAGTGTGAAAATACGAACATGGCATTAATAACATGTCCAGCAATTAAGTCACCTTATATAATAATCTAGGCTCTATGTGTATCAAGTTTGATGAAGTTCTTATTAATGGTACTTAACGATATAGCATGTGTTAAAGAAATGTTGATATGGCCGCGACTGTAAAAATATAAACACAGTATGTTCTAAACATATAACCGACAACCGAGCGAGGTGAAGCAGTGGTAAAAACACTCGCTTCACATTCGTTAGGCTGTGGGTTCGATCCCCGGCTCAGGTCATCCTGATTTCTGTTCACCAGGGTTTTCTGAAATCTCTCCAGGCGAATACTGGGGTGGTTCCTTACACAGGCCATGGCCGATTCCTTCTCCCTCTTCCTCCCGTGTACATCTCCCACGGCCTTGTGCTGTTCGAGGGCACGTAAAACGCCAAATAGCAAGTATCAAAAATATATGTCTAAGTAGTTTGATTACATTTTGAAATTTGGTTCCTCAGATAACTCGTGGGCTCAAAAGTGATGAAATAGCCGCCATTTTGAAATTAAAAAACCCACAAAAAAATTTCAAGTATAACTACCTTACAGTATACTATATGTGTATCAAGCAAGTTTGGTGATAGTCTGCTTCCCTGAAAAAAAAAAAAAAAAATTACAACTACAAGTATAACTGATTACTGAAGTACGCAGTACTCCTGAAAACCCCAGTTCCACTGATTACAGAGCACACGAAACCTAACTTTTTTTTGTCACAAAACGTTAATTACCAAATTAGGTTTCCCTTAACCAAGAAACATGATTTTCGCGCTGTTAAACCTCACTCAGACACCAGTTTCCAAAATCCGTGTTTCAGAAACTGGACTTTCGGGTGACGGTATAAACGTACTGAACATCACATTTATTTATTTATATTTCTAACCACTCAATAGATCACTTCAATGTAAATTGAGAAATTAATCACATATTATGTATCACAAGTAACAAAAAATCCGTAACATAATTATTTTTATGTAAGAACATAATTCTTAACTCGTAGTGGATTAAACAAAACTGTCTATTTAGAAATATATTTATTATAAATGTCAATTGTTAAAAATAACTTTTGTGTATTGCCAGTAAACATAACGTCGTCAGGAAGCTCACGCCCGTCGCGAATATAAGATGACAAATGAGAATATGAATTCCCTAAACTTGTCGACTCAGGAAGTTACTTTTTCCAGTATTTTACTCTGCAGCGTAGTCAACCCGTTTATTTGTATAGAATCATCTTCTTAAAGGCTTATGTATCGAAAATAATAGTCCGCGTTTGACGCCCGGAGGCAGTGGAGCCATAGAGCCCATCTATGTAACCACTTCGCTTCTATATCGTGGCGCACATAACTGGCGTACAGTATTTTCTTTCTACTGTTTTCTTTTCTATGGAACTCGAAGCAGCTGTTCTACAATCTTATTTGTGGACAGTTTATAGTAAAGTACAATGCATGCTTCAAGTGTTGTGTTTACTCCGAAATCATGTTTCTAACAAGCATGACGAATTGAGTGAGAGATTTTGGTCAGCGATTAACATCGAGGTCTTTAGCGCTGGTGTGGGGTGACATGAGGTGAGTATGGAGCGGCGCCGGATTGAAGGGACGGGGGAAACGGGAGAACCCCGAGAAAACCCGCCTACCAACGTCATCGTCTAGCACGATTCCCACATGCGAAAATCCGGGGACCGACCCGCAGGGAATCGAACCCGGATCGCCTTGGTGAGCGGCGAGAGGTCTGACCCCTCGGCCACCACGGGTCCAATGACGAACTGAGTTCCCGTTTAAAAACACTCATAACTTTTCATCTTTTGTTCAGAGCTGTTGCTGCGGCCGCGGTCAGACCACTCGCCTACCGCCAAAGCGATCCGGGTTCGATTCCCGGCGAGGTTGGCCCCGGATTTTCGTATTTGGGAATCGTGCCGGACGATGCCGTTGGTAGGCGGGTTTTCTCGGGGATCTCCCGTTTCCCCCATCCCTTCATTCCGGCGCCGCTCCATACTCACCTCATGTCATTCCTTGCCAGCACTAAAGATGTTAAGAGCTGACCAGAAATCTCTCACTTCAGAGCTATTGCTACAAGTGTAAAAATAACTACCATATCTACACATAGATGTAGTTTTACAATTTGTAGGTCCTAGGCTGTGTCTGTGTTGGAAACAACACTGTTAGAAAAAATTTCCGTGAAATTACGTAAAAGTACTGGCAAAAAATGATCCAGAAATCTTCGTAAAGTAACACACACTCAGTTTTTCTTGATAACGGAACCCTCCGTAAAATAACGGCCAATCCGTTTTCCGCAAAAAAAATTTAAATTTCTGTAATCTACTAGCACTCCATTTTCTAGAAATACTTCATTTTCTTATTAGTTATGTGTTATCGAAATTCTGACGCACTATTTAATAACCTGAAAAACGAAGTTGCTGGGATTCGAACCCACAACCTTATAATTGCCAGGCAGAAGCTCTAACCATTGAACCACCGTGACATTTTATGAGCAAGCGAGTTCCATGCAGTGGTAAGATATCAACTTTATAAGAGACAACTTTTGTATTTGACATCCAGGATTCATAGTGATATTAATACCACTTTTTTAAGAAACACAGTAAAATACGCTTTAAAATTGTAGAAACATATTTTCATGAATTTATGGAAAGTTACGGTCAAACATCCGTAAACTGGCAATACGGACAAATTTCCGTAAGCAAAATATTACGGAAGCCACTTCCGTAAAATCACAGTACTTTTCTGTAAATATTTCCGTGAATTTATGGAAATTTTTAACAGTGAACCCACCCGAGCATGTTCGTATATGGAGCCTGATATTACACTACACTTACAGTATACTGAAGACACACTCAATAAACAAGGTTGTTAGCTCTGTTATCTCTGGTTAAATATGTAACTTGCATAAATGTATCTGCACTTGCTCTGAGATACTGCTAGTACTACGTTTGCATGGTACGTGGGCAGGAAACTTGAATAAAAATAATGTCACTTTTTCTCTGTAAGTACACAGCATTTCTTGGCAAAAAAAATCATTGCACTAATAGCTGGCCACAATTCCAGAAAACGGTAGATATTTCTTAGAATTTAAAATGTTTAGCTTCTTATGTATACATAATGATACAGGGCTTATGTACGAAAATTTTATGTTATATATTCTTTTTTTGTTCAGTGTGTAGTTAAAATAAGTCACGAGATTGGTTTGGTTAAGGCAAAATTTCAGCTCGAGGCGTTAAAACGGTTTCAGGCATAGAACCACAGTGAACCCTGCTTGAGAGCAGAGTAAGGCATTGTTAGTTGTACGTGAATTTGACGGATTCATTGACCTTCAGGCTAGACTCAACATATATCTACGTACTGAAGCAGACTTGGACGGTTTATTCGCTGCTCGCTGCTACAGTAGTACGCTATTTGAATGAACCTGCATTAGATGCTTCTCTATAACTGGCTCGCAGCCTTCCAGAAGGTGTCAAAGAAGTTATGCGCCAACTGCGAACTAGACATAATCCTACACAAGTTTGAATTCTAGTTTGTCCTCAAATGAATTCGCGAAATTCACGTACCTCTAGGCATTGTTAACAGTCGAAACACGCTAATTGGTGCGAAAAAAATTAAACCGTATGACATAATCAAAGCCACAACAAAAGCACAGTGTTCAAATTAGTGAAGAAAAATACGAGAGACGAATATGATAAGAAATGTAAATAAAATAACGTAACGCTTTTGTCTTGACATTAAGTAAAATATTTAGCTAATGTATAACATTAATAGGTCTGTTTTAAATTCTCGCCATTTTTAAAGACCCTTAATTGCTTTCAGACGTTCAGGCATAGGTGATGATAGCCAAAGCCTGGTCACGTGACTAACCAAAACTCTAGCTACTTTCTATAACCGTCTATTGGGTCACGTAATTTGCCTTCAAATGAATTATGAGTTACAGGTCGCCGTTTAAAAAGTTAAGTTGCTCAACCGTTTGGTACGCTGCTAAAACGACGACTCTTTGTGTACGTCACACGTTGTGTGGAAATTAAAAATGCTAAAAGATGTGTTTTCACTAGGTGCATTGGGTCAAATGTTATAGGCCTAATGGATATTATTCTCTATTACGAATTTTCCCTCATTTCAAAATAGGTGCGTGCAATTCGAATATGAAATTCAGTGTGTAATGTGGTAGCGTGGAGCGATTTTGAGAAACAATGGAAAACCGAAATCAGGATGTCCATAGCTGGGGATTGAACCCGGGTCCTCCGGAGTGCGAGTCCAGCGTGTTGACGTTGTGCCACCTCGTTCGAGTTTGTTGTTTAGGGATGGAGTATAAATACAAGAAAGGATTACCAAATAACACTTGAAAAAAGTAATTGAAAGGCATTCTTTGTCATCCCACTCACACTTTGCCAGTAGATCTTTGGACAAGGGCAATAATTAATTTCTTTACTTTGACTTGCACAATACAAAATGGAGTACCTAACAGACTTGTTTGTAGAATACATTCGTTGTATGATGCGGCATTAATGAGTACGTACAACTACCGGAACTGTATAAATACATTTGGTAAATTACTTCATAGTTCTAAGGGGAGTTTAGACCCGGCGGACCTCCCCCCCCCCCCAAACAATGGGTGCGCCACTGTAGACTAAAACGCAAGCTGTCGTTAGCACGTCTTCTACTGGCCTACAATATAGTGGATTGCTGCGGGGAACACTTTGAGCCAATAATTATAAGGTCCACGGTAGAACGACCAATCACATGCGAAGAAGTCACCTACGTAAATGACATCACACACATACAGGCTGGAGAACAATGGACTCAGGTTGTGCTCGAGTGCGTACAGATCAATGGAGTCTACCTTGTCAACAAATAATAACGAGAATTTTGCACGACTACCCTACATCGTATGTTTACATCAACAATCTTTCATAATATCTCGTGCCTCTGTCCGTCGACAAGCTGCTTATGTTACAACTAGAGACATGCAAAATTCGCGTTATTTTCTGACAGCTGACTAGACTCCAAGTGACTACAGGCTTGTTCGACGTCTCCCGCTGGCCGATATTGTCGTGACTTGCCGCGGAGAATGCTTACACGGTAGAGAGGCCAATCTCTGCAAAGACGTAACACACGTAAATGACAACACATAAAAGTTCGAGGCCTATTGAGTCGCAGATTACGCTCTGTTATGTATAGGAAAGTGAAGTTTAGTTTGCTATCAAATGATAACGCGAATTTTGCACATCTCTATAGTTACAACACGACTTGAAGTAAATAGGACCTGCACCAAGAAAAGAACCAATTTTATGAAGAGGTTATCTTTGATCCATGTAAAATAGCACCCCCCTCCCCCCCATCGTACGTAACCTAAGGTATAATATAAGTGGAGGGGAGCGGAGTGGAGGGGAAGTAACTCCAACTGTAAATCAATGCAACAGCTTGAACGGCGTTACCATAAAGTAAACTGTACTACACTTTCCGTACACGTAAGGGAATACCGTATTTCTAAATATACGCAGGTCCTAACGAAATGTCATACTTTACATGTATGAATGAAGTGTACCGTCATCACATGACCATTCCTGTCTAGAACTTCATCATAAAATAACAGTTTTAATGTTAGCCACTTGCCAACAAATATTTGGAGCATAAATCACATCGTATTTAATAACCGTTAAAACCGTACACAAATTGCAAATTTTGTTGCAAGCGTGAATTGTTTAGTAGTTTTAGAACAGTTTGCAATTTTCCTATAGTGAAAACAATTGACAGTGTATCATGTTGGCAACTTGGCAAGCAGGATTACATGCAAGCGAATAGATGACAACATTAACGATTCATGTACGCATGGAAGTGTCGGTGATGATACAGTAATTTTACAATCAAAATACGACAAATTGTACAACTAGTTGTGAACTAGGGGGTGGGAATTCGTGCCTCGAAGCAGTTACATTAGTTGGAACTCGACCATTAAATATGTGTAATGCAGCCGCCGTTATAACAAACCTGTAATCTGCTATCGATTTCCAGTGAAGACTTTTTACTACCGGTGTCTTGTTTCGCTGGTTTGAAGCGGTGTGTATTCTTCTTGCAATGTTTTGAGTGCACGCTATAACTAGCGACAGGAAAATGTCGAGATTTCAATGTCCCACATGTTAGAATCTATCCTACGCATAGTCAAGCGCCGACTGTTTGTCCACCAGCTGCTACTAACTGGAACAGCAGACAATGAACCAATATACGGGGCTCGAGTATGCATAGTTGAATGAATTCTGGCCTGCAGGTGATTGAACTCGCGAAATGTTCTATTCCCTAGCTATAACACGTGATGGGGATGTTCGTAGGTCGTTGATACCAGCCCTGTGTATGTTTGGCTCCTGCATGTTACTGCAGGTTTCCTATTGGCCTGGCTGCCGGTTATCAGAGCAGCTGCCTCACGCTGATTGGCAGTAGGTGTTTCCGCCATATTGCTGGCCAGGGAAGCCATTTTATTGGCGTGTGTGACTGAGTTCGCTAGCCTACCGGCTATTTCACTTCTGTATTCCTAATTATTCTATGATATAATCAAGTGCAAACAATGTCGCTGCTTTACTTCAGGGTGGCCACTCATTGCAATAAAGAAAATTCCCTGACAGAAAAGCAAAAAATTTCCTGTATTCACAACTACGAAAAACAACATTTTGGCATTTTATTAAAAACATTTTCCAATAAAGGTAAATATTTCAAGTACTTTCTGACACTACTGCAAGTGAACTTGACAAAACATTCAGCAGAACTAACTACGAATTTAACAGTGGACTCAATTGAGCATTCACCTCTACCTGACGGTAATTTTGTAAACAAAAACCGCTATAATGCTTTCAAAAATCCATAATTTTCCTTCCAGTGACTTTTACGGTAGCTCAACTAGGGAAGTAAATTACCAGAAATTTGTGATAGACCAAAAATTCCGTTATTTTTCCAGGTGGCCACAAATTCCCTGATAATTCCAGGTTTTCCAGGTAGGTGGCCATTCTGTTTTAACGTCCGTAATGAAACAACCGAGCCAACATTACATAGCGCCTTCTCAGATATGTTTTATTCCTTACAAACTTCACATTAAATACATTGTTCTTTATTAAGAAGTTGTGTAACCGGCTTTGTTAAATGTTTTCATGTTGGTATACTGATGAAGGTTGTGATGAATTACCGCCAAAATTTTACAATTAGGTGCGTACTATTTGCACTACAGTATAGTTTGAATTACATGGTGAGATATAATTGTATTACATTGCACATTAACTTAATTATTACATACTTACATTTTAATAGTTCGAATACAATGAGTGCAATGAAAGATGTTTATGTTTTGATAACGTTAGACTGTATTGAAATATTTTCAAATAAACCTTGCAATTTTTCAATCAGGAAGAAATTAACACATTTGCACCTGTGGATATTAGGGTTAATAGGCTTGTGTACCAAATGTAACTTTACACGGTCGGAGGGAGGGGAGCGAAGAGGGGAGTGACAGGAGTCATACTGCCATGCCCGACGAGCACCGGATCACTTTTACTCACAACGCGTGGAGTGGTTAGTTTATTTCTTATGGGACTTGTAGCGGTAACCTTACAGTTAAATATTGCAGATACAGTAGTGTGTAGTGAGGTCCATGTACGCTTCTATGGATCAGGGCGGTATTTCGAGGTCATAGCTGTCAAGGAAAGAGGTTTCTTCCTACACATTTGAAGAGCCCGAAAAACATTTTTTTCCTATTAGGAGTACCGCATTTTTTAATATATTATAGGAGTACATTTTCAAAACTGGGAATGTTTAGGGTTAACCATTCTGCGAATCAATTTGAATGGGTACAGTTCATGTAGGTACAGGAATTTCGCATGACTTTCTTTGCTTTTAAAGTAACTTTTTTCTTTGCTATTTCTTGTTTCAGGTTTGGAACTGTACAAAGCCTGATGTTCAAAAACTACATAACTTTGGCTAGGCCTAATTGTTTACTTTATATTCTTTACGTCGGTAGCTTGCAGAAACATACTAAAAAAAGGAACAAATAGTCTACATTTTAAAAACTATTTATATTCATCTGTGGCGGTGTTACGAAATCTCTTTAATTATACGATTTAAAATGAATGAGAATGTACGAACGGGTTTGTAGACACACCCTAACCCACCACTTAAGTTTTGTTTGACAAAGAATGATGTGTTGTGTGACAATCACACCAACCACACAAATATAATCCCAGAAAAAAACCCATAAAGTAAGTCAACAGCAACGTTAGTTGTTTACTTCTTGCCACAACACAGCTCTTAGTCAACAAAACTTATCAATGGCATATGTTTACAACTGCAGTCTTATTATAACACTCTGCTGTCTACCTACGAGCCATTTAGTAAACACGTTATCAAACAGCAGAATTGTCTGAACATTTTCTCTTACACTTCTACTCCGGTACTCACACGAGATGCTATTTTCCTGCAAGCGTAAATAAATATATTTTATCCAGTTTCTTGTGGCCCAGGCAGCAAATGAAACGTCCAATCTTACGTGCGAAAATTAAAATAATAAAGCAGAATAACTTACTTGAGAACAACACCAATGTTAGTAAAAACCCCTCACGAAATAACGGATACCTTATTCTTAAACTTTAAACACATGATAATATTTATTTAATTACGTTTCGATACACATTAAAACTAACTTCATCTTTCATCTCGCTTAAATTGTTGTACTTTAACGGCTTAGTAAACCCAAACAGTAAAATGACCAGAATTAACTTCGAGAGCTGGCAACGTTAGGAAGAAGGCATGTCAGGACTCTGGAGGACCTGGAGCGGCTAGACCTGTATATTGGAACTAAGCAACACACAGTTGGGAGCCCTACAAGAGGGGAATACAATACATCTATGGAGATGGTGGGGAGGGCGAGGGGAAACAGCTGCGCTCTTCACACTGTACACAGGATCATCATTTTCCGAGGAATTCCCTCTTCACGTCTGGAACTGGCATTGACTCTGCCAGTGAAACCTCAGTATTTACACACAGTCAACCGAAAATACTTCAATCCGCAAGACATTGTTCCAAAGAGTTCATATTAAATAACATTAATGATTATTCTATCGAGACACAAAGCATTGTGCTCCATTATGATTTTTTAAAAACTTAGATACGCCAGCGACATTTCAGAATGATTTGAAACAAGATTGTTGGTAGTTGTAAACATTAGAATTTATCTAATTCCGAACATAACTTAGGCATTTTGAAACGTTCCAAATTAAAGTTCATTCAAACATGCGCTTCAAGTGAGTTCAAATATACTTAGCCTCCTGGCTCTGTGTGTTTGAAGGTTTGGGATGAAGACAGAAACTAGTGAAGTGTGAATAAATGCCTTCTTATTGCGTTGGTGTTTCTATGCTCCTGTTTGATATAACGTAAATTATTTCACATTTAAAATGTAATTTTATTCGATAGGTGAGTATCACACCAAATTAAAAACATTTTGCAAAATATTGTGTAAAATATTATTACTTTTGAAAATAAAGATAACCTAGCCATGAATAGACGTCAGAACTCAGAACGCAGGTACGTGTTTCATTAAAACATCGCTAAGCTCCCAGCCATCTGTGGCCGAGGCCCTTACTTGGTCAAGCCATTGATTTTGGGCCCAATAAGGACGAATTCGAACAAGGGTATACGATACAGGTATGGTCATATCGTTACTAAGTAGACCTCACAGACTTCCTTGTCCTGTCTTCATGAACTACAAAATAAGAACCCTCAAGCAAATATTACGTTAATGAAACAAGATAAATCGTCCCTTACTTAAATTTCGCAGCAATTTACTATAATTAAGCAGACTATTTACAACGACGCTGTGACACGATGGCTCAACTTGATGTTTAGTGGATAATCTTAGCCACGCGCTTTTGTTTGCAGACTAAATGTAAACAAAACATGGGATGTGAAGCCTAGCCTGTGTTGTGCGTGGGAAATACTGATCGAAGTAGTGGGCACAGTGTCGCGAAGTTTGATAAATATCTCAAAACCTTTTACTGATTTTGACAGCGGGGAAAATGCGACCTTACACTGCGCTTCTGAACTACTAAACTCCAGACTGCGACAAGCGTCTTCTTTTTAACTCATTCTCTTTATTCTAATCACTAAACCTCATCCGTCAGTGAAACTTGTGCTAACAGTGATAGGAGACAGGTCTACGTGAATTTGACAGACAAATAAAAGCACTAAAGATTGTCGTTTGCATTTTACAACCTTCATATTTAATGCCAAAGAAGGTGTTCGCCTCTATAATAAATCTACTATTTTTCTGTTAATGTTGCACATATTTGTTATTTTTTCTTGGCTTAATTATATAATATTACCATATTTTTGATCATGTACACGTATTTAAAAGAGTATTTATCATCAGGTGATGTATACATAAGGTGCTTAGGCTTGCCGCTAGATGAGTTAGTATAGTGTACATTATTCATTACGCTTTTAGATGTAATCATTAGGCCTAGTTATATTAATTTTTATTACCTGTTTGTGTGGTTTTTTTATTTATTTCTCAAATGATGGTGTCATTAAACACGTATTTGTTGTAAACCGGCCAAGAGCTTAACATTATCATGGGAAAATAAATAAATACAAAATTATTTAGAGCATTACAAAAACTGCAGCAACCATTGGTACGTGCATGTCACATTGTTTGCATACTTCATTAAAATCAGGGGCTTGGGCAATGCTTTGAAATAGGTAGGTTAAACCTGAACATGCTTGTTTTTCACGTAAAACTTTTCACGGAGTAATTCAGATAGCAATTTCCTCAGACTTTATGTGGGCCTACTGTATACACATAGAGGCACTCGTTATTCGGCCTCAAACAAGTGACTACCGGTATCCATAATTACTAACTTACGTACGAACTACATGTAAGTATCAAATAAAGCTGGCACTTACCCTAAAATGGATGCAAGTTAGAATCCATCTCCAGTGAATGAACACGAACACACATCACAGCCTAGTTCTCACAACGGCAGTATTGCAATATAACTACATGTACATAATACCACGTTACGCCATGCTAATCGATACCCGATATTTTCATATTCGGCCGGCACTAGAGCACTGCACGAGTAAAATACCGGACATCAAACACACGAACGCACACCGTCAACTATCATTGTGCTCGGGTAGGCACCTCGCGCGAGACACCTATCTACGAGCGAACTGCGGCCGACAGCAACACCGTACAGACCAAAATATATCCGGTACAAAAAAGTGTTTGGGAAACTTCTATTTTAGCTGCTAACCCCACGCACTAGCAGCAACGTCAGTCCTAGCTCTGGCACGCTCTATGTATCAGTCCACAACTGTCATCAGTGACTTTCACGACGTGTGTCAACACCAGCACTTGCCGCACACCGTCAACCAAACGCACCAATTAGTAAAAAAAAAAAGCGGCTGAAATTCCAAGGGCGCGCTAGTAAAGCCCCAGCCAAAGATGCATTGCCTGCAGGAGTTGTGTGTCGGTCTCCGTCTAGCGGGGCGAGGCGACACTAGCGCTGACTGGCGGGCGAAGAGCGAAGCTGCTCGCTCGATAATGCTCCTGGAGCTCGCTGCCCGCTCACGTGGAAGGAACCCCGCCGGCCGGGAGGGGAGGGCAGCAGGCGGCTGAGGGGAAGTGGCGGGGGCCGGAGGGGAAAGCCCTGGGAGCGAAAGCTCGAGTACAGTCGGTGTCAAGGACAACCGTCCCCGCTGCACGACGGAAGGAGAATTTTTTCACTGATTCACGGATGAAAAAAACGGCCGTCTGCGAATCGTCTGATCTAAAAGGTCGAGAAACCATCATCACATCGTAGGGGTTGGCAATAAGCTGTATTATGTCCTCGATATGAAATGTGAAGACCTCTGATCCCCGGGCCTTAATAAAGTAGGTGTTACAATTACAACGCTTTATGCCTCAATGGTCAGAAGCCTGTTCATTCACGTATTACAGCTAACTACGTTTCACACCGTCCACGTCTGGTATCCATCCATTCATATAAAAGTTGACAACGTGTCGTCACACGATCGCAGACGTGATCATGCACATTGCTTTGTTTACACGGTTCTATGCTATGCTACTTGCAAATCTAATGGGCGGCTTGGTCAGTAGCATTTGCGCACTGAATCATGGGTAGTAACATCTGATTTGGCACAAACTGCGCCGGAAAACGTATGTGATTATATGGGTTGACTAGTTTCTATTCATTAATTAACACTTTTAATACGCTCTAAGTAAAAAAATTACCGTTTTTTAGTATACGGCAACTGCAGACTTTTTAAAATATGTATCATAGATCGTATTGAATAATAAACAACGATGAAACTAAATCAATTGTGTCACTGTTAACAAGAGACGATAATTTGGCTGCATATTTCTTACGATAAACACACAATTATTATACCAGACAGTATTTCCAGTAGGCCAAGTTTGTTGTTATTTTCTTCTGTAATAAACGCAACAAATCAATAGAAACATTGTCTAAAAACGAGTAGGCCTACAATACAATGAACATTCTCCCGTCAGGCCATCACAATGCAAGTTTCCACGCAGCGAGAATCTTCATTCATTAGTCGACACTTGTAAATTATTATTTCATGTTGTAACAAGTTGTTAACATATCAAACACTTCCCTAAAACAAATGCAATACCCGGAGGTGAATGTTGGCATGTGTAACCTACAGAAAAACGAAGTAGGCCTATATGCATATGGGAGCATGGTTTACAGAATATAAAAAAATTTCAAATATATCATTTGATGATCGATAGCACTAGTTTCATTGAACTGTAACACTCCTTAAACGTTCTGAAGAAATTCTCATGGATAAATGTTATTAACCCACATTTCCGAGAAATTAACATAAAGCTTATTTAGCCCTATCTTTGTCAATGAAACCAAATTTTATTAGGTTAATAAAAAAGTATGTACATACAAGTACATATGACCAGTACATAAATACTGTAATACATAGCCAATTAAACGTAAGATAAATAAACTGCACTAGTTATTTTAATTTTAAAACTATTTTTCCCCCAATTGTCCTAGGTTAGTTCTCTATGGTAAAACCTCAAATTCGTCTCGCAGTTACCTCAACAAGAAGAAAAAATAATTTTAGCACGAATCCACTGCAGTGTACAATCTAACAATGTCTCCATTTAAACATGTTCGTAAGTGACCTTGGAATGTAATTTTTTATTTACTCACAAGTGGTAACTTGAACCACAAGGTAGGCTTACAGTGCCCATTGACTTGCAACAATAATCTGGACAAAGGACAGAAACGTAAATTAAAAAGCGTACTTTGACTCCTACAAATATGTGATTCTAACATAATACAACTATTAATTTCATAAATGAGCCTACGGTTTCTTTAAAATCCTTATATTTCTTCAAAAATATAAACTTACTTGTAAGCCTATTCCCATGCGAGGCTAAAAGAAGTAGGCCTAGGCCTATAAATTACGTTGTGATAGTAAATGATTTGCACTATGCACGGGTTTTGAAATATATAAAAATTCGCAAAAAAAACTGTGCTCATTTATTTTAATTAATAAATACATAGTAAAACAGACAGAAATAAAATACAGCGAGCATGAAAGCAAAGTGACGGACTTCCCGATGCGATTATTTATATTTTAAAATCACTGGACATTTGTATCGCTTCATAGAACTGTTGTTAGTCCTACTATAACACGTTAAATATATAGCAATATTTTACACGGTTCGATATAAATAATGTAACAAAAATGTTAATTCATTGAGCCTTATGGCAAACGAGCGATTGTATGTGTAAAAACAACTGATTCTCCCAGCATGCAATCTATTCTGACGTCAATTGCCAAAGCCGTCCATTTTGCAAACACAAGGTAAACAAGAATTATATGTCTGTTGCCATAATCTTTATTTTCTTTTCGCCTAATTCCTATCTTTCCATTACTAGTTTAGAAAGACAACGGAACAACAACAGTTTAAGTAATATATACAGATTATTGATTTGTTTGTGCTTAACATGTGATACTATTATATAAAATGACTATCCCTTCCTAGATGTAGGCATAATTGACAATGTATGCTCACTTTACCGTCATTTAATATAAATGTACTTGCATGTATTATTATTATTAATATAATTTGCAGTAGTAAAATTCAAACGAAGTTATTTGTGTGTCTATATATATATATACACACACACTCACTTTACCGTTATTTAATATAAATGTACTTGGATGTATTATTATTATTAGTTGTAGTAGTAGTAGAATTCGAACGACGTTTCTTGTATATATATATATATATATATATATATATATATATATATATATATATATATATATATATATATA